>BGPR01002523.1:0-94814 GCA_013235015.1 Araneus ventricosus | reverse complement strand
TACCAAAGGGTCCGTATAAAAGTTTAGCCAAATCAACGGGCTGATTGTCTTTTCGGTCTAGAGACCGCATACTTGTAGAAATTATATCTCATAAGCCCTTTGACTTAGATAAATAAACTCTGTATCACGTATGCTAACATTAATTATAGATTCAGCCCAAATTCTGTCTAAATTGGTTAAAAACAGGTGTCCGTATATTTAGTTCAAAACGCACATCATTGCAACTGTGCAAGCTGGCAGAGTCAGTATAGTTGGCTTTCAGCTTGGTGGTCTACGTAGCTGAAATTGTAGTCGACGCGCTTCGAAACGCGGCAACCCCCGAACCAGATCATTCCAGATAAAGGTATGGTGAATCTTGCGTGTTATTTGTATTAAGATTTCTGTTCTCAAAAACTTTAACTAAAGTTGTTGTGATACCTCAGCGCGCTTAAAAAAATTGCGGAACTTGCAATTTTTTAATTGTTAATATTTTCTTTCACACATAATCATAAAATGGCGCATAGTCATTTTAAAATTATAATGACTCAGAGTTGAAGCAAATGGACAAATAGTATATGTCGCATGGCAACTCTAGTTAGAGGGAAAATAACACCTTTTTTTTGGGAAGTATATACGAGAAAGTTTAGGGAGACCCTCCTGATGGTTTATATTTATCTTGGTTTATGTTTAAAAGAAATCGCGCCTTCTTTCCTGACGCATCTGTCTGAAAATTTTGATTTCCACCCACCCACCTTTGAATACATGGTGGTAGTTAGGGTTGTTACTTGACGGGGAAATTAGAACTACTTTTCAAATTCTCTTTACCACCAAAGTAACATTTTGAACCTACAAATTATGGAAATTTTAAAAACTAGATTTTTTTCTTAAAAAAACTCACTTTGAACATCTCAAAATATTTCAGAAATTTAGCCTTTAAATCAATCGTCGAATAACGCCAGTAGTACTTTTTTTCCCACGGGAAACCAGCGGAGTGGTCTCCCAAATTTTCTCGCATACTTTCCCAAAAAAGGTGCTGTCTTCTCCCCGTGTGGATAAAACTGAACCTACTGTAACCTAGAATCCAATGACTATCAGAAGGCTTTTCATTGTAGATTATAGTGATTGTAAAATATTTGGGTAAAGAATCAAATCTTCAAAGAGATGTACCGATTAAAAAACGCATCTATCACACACTGCTGGGTTCCACTTCTGTCGGCTCAAGGACAAAGAAGTGCAATTCGCTCAATAGCTTCCGCGTGGAGAGATTTGATGCCAGTACGTATGCAAGTAATGGACAATCGGATTAGAAAAATTAATTATGCAATTTGAGCGCTTTTTTTTTTTAACTGGATTGACACAAAAATTACAAATATAAATTACAAGAAGGCGACAAACCAAATTTCATTTATTTAAGTAATTTTATAAGAAGTTATTGCGATTAAAAAAATATGTTATACATACTGATGGACAATCAAATTTTGACGGATTTGGTCTTAAAATTTGATAACATGAACTTTATCATGATGATAAAACTGTGTACCAAATCTTATCCATCTAGCTAGTCAAGTTTTTGAATTATAATGCGTTCATGAACGCAGGCAGACAGACTTCTAATAGACGGATTTTGTCCAAAATTTGACAGACACTTACACATTAGTCAAGATCACATACAAAATTTCATCCACGTATCTCAAATAAGTTTTGTTATCGTGTTCAGATACACAGACGGACATAATTCCAAAATTGTGTTTTCAGTCCTTGTGGGCTGTCTAAAATATGGAGATTGGTCAAATCTCGAGTTCGAATTTTTGATGATTGCAATATTTCATTTTGTATACTCTCTGTATAGGAGAAAGTAAAAAAAGCCATTTTCATTTCTTTATTTTATAAACAGATCACTGCATGCCTGCTTTTAGTCACCAAATCACGCTCTGATTTTAGTCTGATAGCTAACCATGATGAGTTTATCCAAATGTTGGCAGAACTTGATGTTCTTCTAGAAAATTTTATTTGCCTGCAGATCCATTAACATTTACAAATCCTAAACTCGGAATTTGTGTAAATATAGGTGGATCCTAATACTTCCTGGGTTTGATATTAGGTTTATGCTCATTTTGGCATATGTCTTCTATGCTGTGTTTGGCTGATACGGTGAAAGACTTAACCAACTGAAGGTTGAGATTTTCTGCAGCGTTTTGAGGTCTGGCCGCTTTGCAGCTGAAATAAATCTACTATAAAATATTTGTTTCTCTAATTCCGAAATGTTAAATTGGCTACTTGATGTACTCCTTTTTCCCAAAATCTGTTATAGATTCATGTTTGAATTATTCAAGTAAAGCAAGTACATTTTTCTCATTATACTTAAATGATTTATTTAAATTCAAAATTTATTTTTTTGTAAATTTTTTGTGTCAAACAAAAGAATTGGCTATTCTGATTCACCTTTCTCAAAAAATCTGTTTTAAAAAAAATCTCTAAAGTTAGTTATTCGTATATAACTAAATAATTATTAACGAATTGAGGTAATTAAGTAAAAAACCATTCAATTCTCTGACTAAAAATTACATTAAAAAAAGTATATAAAAGTTTATAGTAACCCATGCTAAGGTCGTGGCTAAAAAAGATGTAGAGTGTACAAAAAGGGGAGATAGCCACAAGTCCGGAAAATGTTAATTATTACCCTTGATGTACCTTTTCTCAAAATCTGTTATAGATACATACACATTTTATAGAAGTAAAGCACCTTTCTTGTTATACTGATAGCGAGCTTTTGTTTAATTTTTTTATAAATTTATTTAATTAGACATAGTGAAATTTTACTCCCATTTTGACACAAAAAAATTTTGAGTTTTTTTTTTAAAAAAAGTCACTTAGTATAATGAGAACTGTAAAAATTTTTTTGAATGTTTGTATAAAAAAGTTTCAAATCATTCTATAACATATTTTGAGGAAAGGTACATCGAAATAGCCACTTACATTTTTTGTTTTAACACAGAAAGTAAAAATAAATTTTGAATTAAAAAAAATGAAGTTTATTTTAGTATAATGAGAAAATGTACTTTACTTGTATAAAAAAAGTTTCAAATCATGAATCTCTAACAGATTTTGAGAGAAAATGTACATCGAAGTAACAGGGTTAGGTTATAGACTTAAGGTTCTAACTCAAAGAAAAGTCGTATAATGTAATTTTTTTCGACTATAAGGTAAACTTCCCAGTCGTTATTTGATAAGCTCAAAAGTTTCATCTGATAAATTAAATACTATTAGTAATACGATAAGGAGTATTGTCTCAATTTTATTGGTATTTCGGACGAATTAATTTCCATGTCTACTTACGAACACAGATTTAGTATCGAAGATACAATGTTATCATTTCGAGCGTTGATCCCTGTGTTACTAGTCCAACTTCAAACTGCCGTAACTATTTCTTGCTCGGGAGGCCGAAAACGAAAGTGCAAGCTTTTGGGTTTTTTTCCTTATTTCGTAGCTTTCAATGAACTCTGGCAATTTTCAAGGCGTCTGTCCTCGATTCAGCTGACGTTGCAGTTTAAAATGCGTGGTCCATCCCAAAACTGCCCTCGTGATTTCCTGAACGAGTGTTGTTATAACTAAATTAAATAACTGATACATGGAGTCTTTACGAATCACCATGTTTATACCAGACAAAACAAGGTTATAAAGTGTAGGGTAACCAAAGATAGTTAAAAATTAATTTAAACTCTTTGTATTTTATAGATGGCTTATACTAACTTCTAATAAAATCCAGATATAAATATATAGAAAAGAAAAATTTAAAGTATAAGAGAATAGAAGACGAATTAAAACAAGAACAGTCAATACATTCTGCTTTGCGCGCCCAAACCAGCAGAATCAGTGATGTGCATCAACAAATATTAACGTTAACCAAATCATAATCATAGAATTGAAGACAATGGCTCTTTTGAAAAAAGCTCCATCTTCGTCTCATCCATTCAACTTCCATTCATCTGCCTTCTTTCTTTTGTTTTCTGGTTTTTTTCTTTTATGTTTTTTAAATTATTTTAATTATAGAGAAGTTTTTGTTCTTGTTTAATTCGATAGTGGTTTGAATTTGGTTAATGAATTGATATGTTTGTACGATGCAAACACTGGATGCTACTGCGTTTGGCGCACAAAAAAGTGTATTATTACTGCATTCTTGTTTAATTCTATTTTCTTCTATACTTTTTTCTTTTAATTTTTTTTTGTCTTCCATCTATACCTTAGATAATCAATAAGGACTAACAAACAGTTTCATTAAAACAAATACAGTTCAGCAACGCCGAGACTACCATTTTGGACGATTTACCTGGAAAGGGCTGTCGGCGCAATGAGTCATATGACGTATTTCCGAGTCCTTTGTTGATAACGCCTACTAAGTGTAAACATCATTCCATTCTTCACTTCCCCTATTCTTGATGAAAATAACTCCGCCCTGCGCATGCGCACCAAAGCGCGGAGGGTTTCAATCCGTTGCTGAACAATAAGACAAGCAAGGGACAATGTTTCCGATAAATCGCCACTTTTACTGACTCCACATTTATCATTTTTTCGATACTTGTTCTGTTATATCTTTGCTTTAGAGCTGTATTGCCACGTGAAATCGATGAATTTCATTTGAAATCATTTTTTAAATTTATCTTATTGCTTTTTTAAATGTGTTGTTTTTTAATTTATACGACCTTAAATGCAATCTCAAATTGGTTCTCATTTTTTTCACGAAATGTGTTTACGTAATAATATTACCAATCAGTCGAAGATTGACACATCTGGTTCCTTGCGTCATTAAACCACAACAAACCTTCCTATCAATTAATAAAGTCACGCTGTGTAAGATAACCGCAATATTTTGTAATTATTTTTGCAACTACGCATGAATAGGAGCATTGAGATGATTCTGTGCGATTGCCCTATAGAAAAATGATTTTTAATTCCTTTTCTATGCTTCAAACAAATACAGTAGAGTCTCTGCAACTAAGTTCATCTGAATTCTTCTCCCTATAACGAAATTTTAATCGGAATGTTAGAAATAACATTCAAAATATTCTACTAACGTAGTAGTTGTCTCTATAAGAATTTTTCCGAGGTTTATCTTTCTGATTTTTGTCATTTTTTTTGAAGAAAGGGTGATAGTTTCTGTGCAACCAATTCCTTACACGTGCACTGTTTCTGACAGAACCACATTCACTCTTAAGAGAAAATTTTCTGAAATTCTAACATCACAGGAAATGACAAAACAATTATGCCAAGGAATCGTTTTCAAGAAAAATAAACGTGTACATACTGGTACATATTATTCTCTAAATTGGTGAATTGTCTTAACTTTTGAACATTTTATTTATACAATAAAAATTAGTATAATTTTAACAAATTTATAATATATATTAGTTCATTTTTAATTGAAAATCATAATTAAAAACATTTGAACTTATAGCACTATTGAAAAGTTTGGAACATTTACTTAAATAACTGCAAAAATCTCTAATCTCCGTATAACGAAATTTTCTCTGTAACGAATTTTTCAATTTGAACCAAGCGGTTTCGTTATAGGGAGACTCCACTGTAATACATCCAAGTGCAGAGAAACAGCAAGAATCTGAGCAATCAGTTTTAAAATTTTAAACTCCCAGTCACTTTTGTCCAATTACTTTAAAATCCGGAAAATTAGTTTTCAAATTTAATAAATCAAACTTTTTTTGTATTTAATCAAACCTCTCTTTCTATTCCTGAATTTTTCAGAAAATTTATATACAAACATGGATTATATGCTTTTAAACCGAGCTAAAAACGGGAAAACCGATTCGGTCGCTTAGAGGATTAAGATCTCTCAGGCAGTGGCGGTTTTTCGCACAGGTGTTAGAGGTGCTCGCCTCGTGCCTTGAGAGACTCAAAAACTACTCGACTTCCATCATAGTACTAAGTTGACGGCGAATTTGCGACTTTGGGTAGGGTGCGGGAGCCTTAAAGCAATATTACGCCTATGGCCACACATGAACAAAGTACGCCACTGCTCTCAGGCGACAACACAAAAACAAATGTTGTAAATCTTTTCGAAGCGGCCACTCCTGCGTAGAGGTCACCCGTCTAAACGACCACTTTTTCGTGCGGAATTTTTTGTCTATAGACATAATGTTGAAAAAACTCCTAAGAATGATTGATCGAACCCCTCCGAGAGGTCGGAGTGGTTGGCTTTTCAACTTCATTGAAATCCAATGCCTTAGCCACCCTGAGCCCTGATTTTATTAAAAGAAAGGAGAAGATTAACATTTACATCATTCGAAACAAAAAGTGCATGTATTAAAAAAAATTCGACGGGAGGCTGTATCTGCGAAACGGCCGCTGGGATTGAGGGGCATAAATTTACTTACCTTACTCAACGGTGATTTTCTGTGACTAAAGTAGCTCTATGTGACTGAAGTAACTCTTTGCGACTCTGAGATTATGTGACTGAAGGAACCCTTTGTGATTCTGAGATGTGACTGAAGTAACTCTTTGTGACTCTGAGATTATGTGACTGAAGTAACTCTTTGTGACTCTGATATTATGTGACTGGTGTAACTCTTTGTGACTGAGATTATGTGACTGGAGTAACTCATGGGACTCTGAGATTATGTGACTGGAGTAGCTCTTTGTGACTCTGAGATTATGTGACGGAAGTAACTCTTTGTGACTCTGAGATTATGTAACTAGAAACAAAATTTGGAAAATCCAGTTAATATACCGCTCACAAAATACTGCAGCAAGCGACTGAGGCCGCCAGACAGGTATGAGAAAGCGCGGGAAGCTAGACTGGCCACTGCGCTAGCGCGCATCAGTCGCTGTGACGTCATCAAAAGTCTTCGTGATTTTCACCAACTTTGCAACTCGACTGTGACTAAACCGTAGTTCCAAATTCTAAAATTCTGTTTGCAATCTTCAATGTTCACCTTTCTCTGTTAAATGAAACTGAAACCAACTTTCTATGTTATTTGGTTGCGAAGCTGTACGCATTTAACTTTACCACAAAAAGCTTCATGATTTTTTCCTTTCCCGACACTCCATTAGACCACTTAGAGATAATAGTCACACTAAACTAATAGTCACTATAGACTATAGAGTTAAAAGTCACACTAAACTAATAGTCACTATAGACTATAGAGTTAATAATCACACTAAACTAATAGTCACTGTAGACTATAGAGTAAATGGTCACACTAAACTAATAGTCACTAAATAAACGCAGTAATGCTTTTGACTCAACGGCGCCCCCTCAAGCATTAATACCTCTTGTAAGGTCTCAGCCCAGTGATACTGGAGTCCGATCAGGTATCAAAAGACACAGCAATACAGTATATTAATTTTAATTACGTTTCTTGATTAATGAACTTTTTACAAGAAAATTTACAGAGATGAAAAATATTCAAATAATCTGCCTAACTCCGGATGAGATATCGAGAGTCAAAAGTCAAAAGTTCATAACTGGATTCAATCGCAGTTATTAGTGTGAGTCTACTCGTAAGTAATCGATTAGCAATCGATTTAGGAAACTGATAAAGTTCAGTCAAAAGTTCAACTCAGGGCGAGTTCAAAGTCCGATGGCCGGAAATAGAAATTTGAGGTATTCTACCGTTCAAATAGTCGAAGTAACTACCAAAGAGTTACGTGAATTACCAAGGTAGGTAATTGGCAGTGAGGTATGGCACGCTCACTAATTCTGAGCAATTCTCAAGGAATTCTCGGATGCTTTTCCAGCTCTCCAAAGAGCTATCCAGCCAAGGATTGGCTTTCGGTTTTCACGGGGACTAGGTGCCCGTACAAGTCCAGAATCTCGAGCTGAGACCTGACTTCCAATATTCACCGATCTCGAGAATCGAGATCCGAATCCGAATCAAGCTCCGAATTCAATCGAGTCTCAAGTCGTCTCGTCTCAAGTCCCCTTCTTCTTCCAAACTCCAAACTTAAAAACCCCTTCGTCCGGCACCTCTGAGGCGTGGCCGAAATGTTACGTCTTAGTGATTTGTCGGGTGATTGACCGCGGTCACCAACCGCAACCCACAACCTTCTTTCTCCTCTCATCATTCGCAGAGGGCTGAAACATCAAAGGTTACTTTGTCGGCAAGTCAACATGTCGCCGCGCCCGGGAGTTCCGACGCGTGGGGCGCGTGTGCCTTCAGGTTGCGCAAGCCAGGATGTGATTTACGACTCAAGATTACACCGCGGTTCCTTCTCTTCCAATCTTGGCGAGTTCGTTGGGGGTCTTTTCCCGTGAGAACTGCGGACCCGGAGAGGACCTCACATCCTCTTGCACTCCGGTCGCTACGCCCCTGGTGCTGGACTGTTTGTCTGCTGTGGAGTGGTCGCATTTCTTCATAATGGATATCGGGGCTTGACTGTAGTTTAACACTTCTTTGAAGAGAGAAAAAAAAAGGCGCAATTCGGATCCGCGCCTAGATTTTTCGTGAAAACGTCGGGATAAAATCATAAAACGAATATTTCGTATTAATATGTAATTTAATAATCATTCTCTTTAATACAATCTTTACACAGAGTAGTATAATGGTTACAGAAAAGAAATATTACAGGCTACCACAGACCCTTTGTACATGCGATAAACTTGTGATTTATCTATTCTGTAACCATTATACTACTCTGTGTAAATATTGTATTAAGGGGAGATAGATTATTAACTTACACATTAATACGAAATACTTGTTTTATGATTTTATCTCGACATTTCCACGAAAACTTTACGGAGCGGACACTAACTGCGTCTTTCTTATGTTTTATTTAGAGTAGCTTTTGATGGCGCCATCTGTTGACAGTATATAGAACTACATTTCGCGTATGCGCAGTAAAACATTATTTAATACAAATGCTCATATTCCCTAACATTCAAGAATTAAAATTTTAATACAATGTTTCTTTATGTATTGTGAAGTATTCTGTAAGTTTCGTACAATTCGAAAGAAAACTCTGCATGTTACAATAAAAAACATGCGGAGTTTGAAATTTTCAATTTAATACCGATTTTTACTTATATTCTGATAAATATTTTTATCGTCTCACTTTGGGTCCTATTAACATTCCTCAAGCTCTTTAAAATGACACCAGAATCAACCTCTTACCTAAACACATTTCCACGCTACACTTATTTATAACATTACATAAAGCTAATTCATAACAATCACGCGCATGCGCCTACACTGGTACGATGACGTCACAGGCAAAACATATACTATGCGACAAACGCTTACACATATAATCTATCCGTTGTGGGTGTCATCCATTATTTTCGCATTATTAGTCTCGTAGTTATTAGCGATTCAAATCTGACGGTATTTTTTACACAAGAAAGTTCGACCGGACCGACTATTACTGTAACGAGAGGAAAGACGTTTTCACATCAAAAACTTGTTTACGATTTCTGAGATTTCGATTTCCAAAAGTTAACAATCTCCTTTTAATACAATTTCTTAAAGTTTATTCGCAGTATAATAATGCTAGAAAGTCTTGTCGTGTTTTAGACAATTTCCCGAAAGCAATGCTGCCAAGGAAAAACGGATCAAATTTTGTAACTCTAATTGATATTATATCATCTCAACAAACCTGAGCACTACTACTGCTCTTAAAGAATCGGTTTAATAGCTCGTTAAGAACAATTAATGAAGGTAATTTTGGTGAGATTCTCCAAAAGGTTAGAATAATAATGAGGAGAAATCTGACCTGAGCGTAGGTAGAGCATAGGAAGTGAAGAAATATGGGAAAAGAGTTGAAAAATGAAAGCACCAGGATTGAAAGAAGGGTAAAGCTTTAAAAAAATTACGTCAACAATCAGTGAAATTATTTTGGACTTCATTACCTTACTGATATTTTATAAATCATCCCCTTCAATATTTTAAAGAGTTAAAGAAATTATTTTTAAACGTTAAAGAAAGTTTCAGAAATAGAAACTGAGTCAGTTAGCATTTTCGGAAGTTTGAGGCTAATACATTTTGCATTGAATTCCTACTTATCTTTGTACAGTGTAAATTCGTGTAGGCATTGACACTATATTGTTAAAAAGATGTAATGTCGTTTTCCTGCCTCGCTAGTCTTATAGTTGGGAAGGGAATTTTACAGGGGTAAGCATGGAGTGACGGGCAGTGGCCAGGCCTGAACCCCTGACCTTGGCGACGAACTTGGCATTTTGGCGACAAATCGAAGATTCCCGAATATGCGATCATTTTCTCGATATCTCCATTAGGAGAGGAGATACTAGAATGTGCTAGATATTTCCATGTGACGTCAAGGTCTGTCGGGCAGACTAGATAAGAACGATGCTTGGATCACAGTGCATTGATCAACTGGAACGACTTGAGAGTTTCGTCTATAGTGCGAGCTGGACAGCCGGTGAGCTGAGTGTTATTGAAAATGCTGTTACTGTTATTACTAATGAATTGCTGAGTGTTTGTGTTGCTAAATCTGAAAGTGCTGTTACTGTTATTACTTGTGAATTGTTGTCTGTTGCATTGCTAATCTGTTCAAGACCTATTGCTCCTGTTACCTGTGCTACGTGTTTTACTGAATGTTTGGGAATAAACCTTCATTCTCCATTATCCTGTGTGTTGGACTGTTTCCGCCATACACCCACAGAACGATTTTTTTTTTGCAATATTTACCATTTAATTTGATGATATGTAAATTCAGTTGAAAGTCTTATTAGTGCATTTTATACTAATAAGAAATCCACTTCAAATCAAATCTACTGTACCAATCGACATTCATAGAGATATTTCAAATGAGTCTACAATCTCTACTAATAATAAAGGAGAATGTGTGTGTCTGTGTGTTGGCGTTCCACAGGACTGACCAATAGACCTAGAGCTACGAAATTTGGCGCAAACATACCTTGGAGGGTGGGAATGTGTACCTCGGAGCCGTTTTTTAGAAATTTTAATTAATTAAAAAGTTAGCTAAATTTTGACGTTTTCCCTTAATAACTTCCGAACATATTACAGCACATATACAGACATTTTTTATGTATGTGTGTGTGTGAATGTTAGAAATTGTATGTTAGAATGTTATTGCGGAAGAATGTAGAATGTTAGAAGACATTGTGTGTGTGAATGTTAGACATCCCACAAAAAGTAATAAAGCAAAATTTTTACTCTTTAGAGATGGTATTGTCAATATTATATGGCTTATTCAATAGAAAAGTACTACGGGTGATTTTATTTTTGGTTAAGAATCAAGTTAATGGCGATGAATTTCTAAGCAGTAATCCTTAAAAATATTCATAGAAGTAAAGACTTGTCCAGGGGTAGGGAACTGCGGCCTTACCAGTTATTTACAATTTGTATTACTAATATAATAGCCCAGATCTGTCTCTCGGTAACGCTCTGACGTCACCAACAATAAAACTCGCACCATAGCACTGCGAGACGTTAGACAGCATTATTTCATTGTTAGAGAACCTAAATTTAAGTAATTTTAAAGAGTAATTGTCGTTCTAATTTCAAATTTAATAGCTCTAAAATAGTGAAATAAAATTTGCTATCGATTGATATAAAATTTATCTCGCTATGATCAATAGTTCCCGAGAAATTTTAAATTATATTAATCATATATTTCAAATTAATTTCCGTTTTTTAATAGAAAATAGTAAATTACGTCAGTGATGTAGATTGGATGCCACGATGCATCTGAATATTTATTGCAATCGTGATGATATAATTTGATAATATTTTTTGGCAACGTTTGACAAGCAGAGGAGTTCTTTGTTTTCATTAGAATTTTAAAGAAGAATTCCTTTGAAATTTTAACTTTTGACTTACGTTTGACAAGCTGAGAATTTCATGGTTATTGAATTATAATAAAATTGTTAAGCAACGAAAAATACTTTACACGGAATGCTGTTTACCAACATGTTTTTTGAATAAAGAAACATGTAAATAATATGTAAATAAATAAAAAATATTTCCTGTCATAAAACATATGTTTATTTTATTTGTTTCAATCAACGTTAAACATTTCTCACGCATATATATTTATTTAAACACGTCAGATTTGACGAAAAATCTCTCGAATGAAGAGGCAATTTGCACCAGTCATACCATGACAGGTGATTTTCTAGTTGAACTAATATACTTGTCTGTAATATAATAATAATTTCAGAACAATAACCTTTAAGATTCTGCTCGTGCGGCCTTTTGCCCAACTGCCGAAGTTTAATGTGGCCTTTCAGTGCAGAAAGGTTCCTCGCCTCTGGACTTGTTCAAGCAGAGAAGCTATTGGAACTGAAAGAGAAACATTTAAACAGAAACCAGGTACAGCTTTTGCTGTTGTTTTGTACTTTTCTTTTTATTACATAAGAATTCCATGTTTAATTAAAATAATCTATATATTAAAACGTGAAGAAAAAACTTTGTACCCCTTTTTAAGCACATTGCGCGCAAGGAGGAGTGTGAGATTTGGTATAGTTAAAGTTCATTTGGAGAAGGAGTGCAGAAAGATAAAATTTATGTATAATATGTGTTACAAATACATAAAAAAATATAATAAAATATTCATTGTTTACATTCATACACTGTAAAAAATTAGAGGAGTGAATGTGGAGTGGATGATTTGTAATTGACTTGATACGCCCGCAGTGAAATCCACTCCAAGAGGGAGTTTATTTAGATTATTTATAAAAAAAACTCTTCGGAGTGAAATACAAAATGCGGATGATTTAAATCCCTCAATGTCAAACGCATATTAGTCTGTGGTGAAACAGTCGCACAGAGCAGAGATTGTCTCTAAAGAATTTATATATAATATGTATTACTAATACATTAAATTAAATAAAATAAAACATTCAATTTTTACGTACATACTGAATGTCAAATACATAAAAGTCTGTGGTCAACAGTCGGACAACATTTATTTTTTTTAATCGCCCGTTTTTTTTTTTTTGTTTTCATAAAAAATATATAAAAAAATACGAAGCACGTATTCTTTATTTCATTTTTGTATTAATTTTTTATTTAAATTTTTTATAATTTGAAAAAAGATAGACAAATTAACTGTGTAGCCTTGGCGAAACCTGGCCAGTATAGCAATAAAAACAAAACAAAAAGGAAATGTCAAAAAACGCGTTATTGTTTTTTAAATATGACTTAGCCAAGCTATACATCATTTTCCCTATCGTTCGTATTTTTCAAATAATTCGAAAATAATGCATAATGACATATTTGTGCGAGGTCGCAGCTGACGTAATAAAATAATTCAAAAAAATTATATGCAATGATTATAGAGGTATACTCTTTGATAAAAGAACCTCAATAACGTTCAAACTTAAAAATTTAATGAATTACGGTAGAATTTCGACCGCTGGGTGACCTCTAGTATAAATTAGTAGGCTTTAGTTAAAAAAATATTTGTCACTAAACAGTACTGTAATTGAAGGTGTTGTCATTATATACTGTTTATAAAGATACAGGATACCGACGAAGTTCTGTTATATGCGCCATTTTAAAGCATAGAAAAATTAAACATTGTATTAGAAGAAGAAAATTAAAAAACATTGTATTAAATAACTTTCAGTTGAAAGCGAATCCACATTGAAACTTTCAGTTTTATTGATCCTGTATTCTTTTATTTATACGACCTTTTCGAAAATTATATTTTCATTCATTCCAACAAAATTTTAAAAAAATTACATGCTACCTCTCTCTATTGGTATATAATATCAATTCATTAAAGATAATGGTTTTTATTTATAAAATAGCAATACCGGTTAGAGTTGTGGCTTCTTGTAACTATGGTAACATTTTCATACTGCACATAAATTCAATTAAGGGTACATACGACTGTTAAACCTCGAAAATTTTCGATTTTATGAAAAAAATATCTATTATTTCCCTGTCTTTTCTGAACAATTTAAAACAATCCGCGCTAAAAAAATTCCCATAATTATGAAAGTTATGAAGGAAAATCTATCAGCTTTTCAACGTAAACATTGAATATGGCCATATCTTTAAAGCGCTATATATCAAAATGTGTTTTTTTGATATTGCACGCACGCTATCTCAAGAACTATTGAATATTTTTACATAAAATTTTTACCGAATATGTATTTTGCTATGTTCTACAAATTGAACCACATTTTTGTACATATTTCTCTAAAGAAGTTTTTTTTGGAGGGGGGGGGATGGAGAAGTTGAAATTTTAACTCTTTTTAACATTTTTATTTTAAATTGGTATACAAAATAGAAATTAAATTTAAATGTTAATAAATTGAGGTTCCGTTTCTTAAACAGACTGTTTGGATTATTTAGATACCCCAAATATTGTGTTTAGATAAATATTTTATTCGTAATCATGCGCGCAACGTGACCATCTCATTTTTTCTCTAAAAATCATACCCATATTTATTACTCTCTCAAATAAATGCATACAAATATGAAGGTTTGAAAATGTGTATACTATAAGAGAAATAAGAGATATTTTTCTAGAAAGAAAGTGAGCTTGTGGTTTGCATCGTTTCAGAGATATAAAGTATCGAAATTGACAGTTTCCCATAATTTTTTCGAGGTTTAAGAGTCACGTGTCCCCTTAAAAAATGTTTACATTATAAACTCACATGAAAATATTGGATGGATTTGATTTCGAGCTTTGGGAGATTTATGGCTTGTACAGATTTTTAAGTGTTAAGAAAAAAATTTGTCTATATCCCCATAATATTTGATACATCTAATTTCATCACTCCATACAATAGTTTTGCTTTGTCACCTGAGTAGTGCTGCAAAAAGAATTTCTTAGAAGAATACAGCTGAAATGCATTAAAAAAACCCGAGCTTTACTTTTAAGCAACCCAAAACTTTAATTGTATTTTAAAAAATTATGGACATATCATTTTTCTATAAGTGGTTTCTGAAAAAAGAGAAGAATAAGCAGATGTGTTTCCCCTGGGGATGAAACCGAACCGAAACCTAAAAATATAGCGGATCCTGAAAAGCAAAGTAAAACAAATCAGAAGAGCGAAGTCGGGCCTTAGATAGGAGGGAGGGGAAAAAAAATTTTCAGTTGGCCGGGCAAAACGGGTCCTGGAAGGCCGCAAAATGTTCAGCTCAGTCACAGCTAATTTTAAAGAGAGTTTTCTCCTTCTGACTTAGCTACGAACAGTGTACCAATTTTGATGCTTTCCAATGCTATTTTGTGTGCAACCCCATCCTGTGTCTGTTCTACTTGCTGATTCATTTTCTGTCCTCCTTCTTCATTTTTATTTTATTTATTTATTATTTTTTTGTTTCATTTTCCTTGATCAGCGAAAATGTAATTAAATAGGATTGAAGAAGAAAATAGAAGTTTTTAAAATAATTTCAGGAGGTACTGTAGCTCTCCAGCTCTAATGGAAGAGACACCATTTCTTCCACTTAATATTATATACGACCTTAAAGAAATGAATGTTATCAACAGAAGCTGGACATCAATAAATCTACAACTTTCTCCTAATTGCTTTTATTTAAGGGTTCAAGGTATCTTAAGATAGAAGGAATTAAGAAAACAAAAATAATATGTCCTAAAAATCTGGTAAATTTGATACCTTAATGACATTTTTCGGTTTTCACAGACTGGATATCGACAGATGTGATTTTCTCTTTTTTGCACGGACATCGTTAGACGAAAAAGTCAACATAAAACATCACTTTGACATCAGACTTGACGTTGGTAAATATTACAAGTTTTGATATTTCAATACTGAATATTGATGTTTCTAAAGAACTTTTCGCGAACCGTAAAAATATCTTTTTAATGATGTTATTTATATCAAATTTGATTGCATACAAGAAAAGGAGAAGAAATTTTGACTGGATTAGGTAAGTAAAGTAATATTGTAGTTAGTCGGATTTGTTTGAATTTATTTTGCCATATTGCTATTTGACTATGAATTTGAGCTCTTAATTTTACTAAATAAATAACCAATAAATAACTTTCTAATATTAAAAAAAAGTATAAAATCAAACTAAAAATTACTAAATATCTGTCGCATAAATATTTAGTAATTGCATTAGAGTATAAAGAGTTACACTTAAAAAAATTGCACATTTTTTTCTTTGTTCTTGAAGTATTTTTGCATCACCTTATAAGAAAAGAAAAAGCGAATAAAATGTTTTTATAAGTTTATCACATCAAAATAAGTAATTTCCTATAGAACGGGAAGGAAAGATAAATAGATTCAGCTTGTTTATTAAAAATTTTCTGATTTCATAATAATTAAGCTGGTTTACTGCAGGTTTGTCTCAATCTCTATTATATCTACTCATTATTTTTCAATTCCTACTATTAGTTCACTTTTTCCCTATATATATTTATATATCTTGTTCAAATTTTCAATCGTTAATAAAATGCTTTTTATTCATCCACTCAAATTCAAATACATTTTTTTAAACTTGTAGTAGACGACACTTGATGTTAATACAGCTTTTTCAATTTTTTTAAAAAAAATTTTTCTTTGTTGACCTAAGTAGGAATTGACTTAAATTTTTTTTTTATATTATTTTATTTTATTTTGAGCGGATGCTAAAGATTTAGTATTCCTAAATCTAGGTTTTCTCGCGCAACTTATATAAGAAGATAAATATAGTAAATCTCATTAACTAGTTTGATTTCTCGACCCACTGTGGAAAGCTTTACCATTCACAATTTAAACACTATTAGAGAAACTATTTAAAGTCACTAAAAGTTTAACTTCTAGAGAAGGATCACCCATAAAAAACATATGTTGCTGTTTTCTTGAAACTTTGCAGGCAAATCAGCAGGTTAAAAACGAAATTGCAGCAAATCTGTAACAAAATAAATTAATAAAATAAAATAAATGTGAATAACCGCATACAAGTAAGCTACAAGAATACCTCCATATTTTAAAGCAGGAACTTTTAAATTTTAAACGGTGATGCACAGTAAAAAATCGTGCAGTTGTTCATGAAAATGAAATCAATTTATGATAGGATTATTATTATTTTTTTGCGATAGCCTTTTTGTGGAAGCCGTATTGTAATGGGCAA
The DNA here is from genome assembly GCA_013235015.1 of Araneus ventricosus. Classification (NCBI taxonomy): domain Eukaryota; kingdom Metazoa; phylum Arthropoda; class Arachnida; order Araneae; family Araneidae; genus Araneus; species Araneus ventricosus. The sequence goes on along the minus strand of BGPR01002523.1, from coordinate 77,811 downwards.
AATTTTCAAATATTATCATACAGTATTATCTGTACAAATTTAACATTAATAAATGTTATTGCAACAAATATTTTCTGTAAAATTTTCTTAATAATTTTTGTCGTTTTGTGTTCGTGTTTTCAAAAAAAATTCAGCCTTATTCAAATCAAGATAATATTGAGACCTATTTCTTATCACTTTGCCGACTTCATTATTTCAATATGAAACTGCCAGAAGATAGAAGTCTCTAATATAACAGAAGAAAATAGACATCTGTACGGCAGTTAATCGCTTTTGAAAAAAGCATGAGCGTATAATGTAATATAGAAAACTGCGTATATCTGAAGTTTATTATTGTTCATAATTAAAATGATGATAAAAAAAAGTTAATCTCAGTGTTTCACATTTCATTTTTTTTATTCTTTTATTTTTAAACAACTTCTGTTGAAAAAAAGAGAAAGAGAGAGAGAGAGAGAGAAAAAAAAAACACCCGAATACACATGAAAAATATAGATTAATTTTTTCGTATTTCACTCAAGACCCTATTTTTAAATTTAAAATCTCTAATTTTAAGAAAGTTTTTCTCAAATTCGACGCTTTTGCAATCTTGTCTAAAAATACGCACTTTTATTTGATACGGTTATTGTGGTAATGGCAAAATTATTTGGCTAATCCTATTTTGTTGGAAAAAGTTAGAATTATTTTTTGATAAAAACGCTTTCTTATTCATTATTAATAAGTGTCCTAAATACTTTCATGGATTGTTTTGATCAATTCAGTGACAAACTAAATTTCTTGAGTTCGAGTTTCAAGTTTTTCAAAATTCAACTGAAAGTTTACACATATTTAAGGAAGAATAAAGTACTATTTTATACATAATTATGTATAAAAAAATATTTATTGAACATTTCACCATATTTGGATATTATAAAAAACTTCAAAAGTCGTTATATACTCGTGTTTTTAATATTTATATATGAAAGCAAATTTTTACTAATTCATGCATGATTATGATTTTGATAATTCTTTTTTTATTAATGTGCAGTTTTTTTTGAGAACAAAAAATAAATATATTCTTAAAATTATTAAATTATAGTTTTAACTTAGTTAATTTTATTCAAATGCCTTGAAGGATAATAATTTTACATTTTCTAATAACAGTTAAAACCGGAGTATGGGCTATTGAGTACTTCTAAAAGAATCAGCTCCATTTAATTTTTAAAATTTGGCAGTATCAACTGCATATGAAAATGCATTGGATCAAAGGATTGATTGAGAGGTAATTTTAATGATTTTTAAGTGAATTCATTATTCCTAGAACATTTTTGCATAAATTTTGAAAAATTCTATAATTAAAAAAAGTTATTTATAATAATTTGATAACCGATTCAAAGAAATATATTTATTTAATCAAAATTGTTGCATTTTTTCAGTAAAAAATTATACAGTTCTAAATTGAAAAAGAAAGAGATATCACTTTCGTTATTTAGTTTATATATATATACTCATATTCTCTTTTATAAAAATCAATGACTTTTAATAACGGAAGTGGCATAATATGCAAAAGAATATATTCAGTCAATAAAATTGTGCTAAAAACGATCTAAAGGAGGGAAATCTATACCAGAAAAATTCGCAAATTTTAGTACTAAGAATAATAGATACAATTTCGATTGACTTGAATGAAGAGAATGATGCCAGATAAAAAAGCGGTTCCTGCGATGAGAGGAATAAAAACATTTCTTTAGAATTTTTTCATTTCGAAATGCAGAGTTCTGTGCATTTATATTTCTGAAAAGCTTAGCAGAGAAAAAAACATAAACCGAAGCAGGAAATTCATGCAGGCTAACACGCAAAGAAAAAAAAACCCACTTTGATTTTATTTTTATACCAACGCATTCGATACCAATTTGCTCTCTGTGGGGTTTCTTTATGGACTCTCAATATTTCCACTCAGGTTTCATAATTTATGGAGTATTTATGCAGGGCAAAATACGGTAGGGTAAGTGTAATGACGCTGTAAATTAGGCCTCTCTGCATGGCGCTGCGTCCTATCCATGAAGAAACGAAAACAAAATAATATTCACCATGTCAAATCCCAGTAGTAGCGAGACTGCGCGACCAAACAGCACCTCATCTTCCTTCATCCGCTGAAATCAATATGGCTATCCCAGTACCATGTACACGTTTTAGTGACAACTATGAACTAAAGGAAGAACTCGGGAAGTAAGTGTTGTTTAAAATCATGAAAAAACATTTTATTACGCGTCCTTATTCCTACTCCACACTCTAGTAAAATGAAGATTATTATTTTAAGGGTTCGCTCAATTTGATGCCGGGAGTTAGGGTAAAGTACGGTCTGTTGAGATTCATATATTGACAATATATTTTAGGCTTACGTTGTTGTTTTTTCGTATTTGAAATGTTTGAAACAGATTTAAGCTTAGAAATTTTGTCGGAGTCTCTATGGAATTTAAATCCAGCTTAAAATGCTGTTTCTGCATTGATTTGATTATAAAGGACATTCTCTTCATGGCGTAGTGGGTATCTGTATTTCTCTAGGACAGCACTTCCAAGTGGTTCGTCAGTTTTTGTGAATATGCTTATTTATAGTATTTGCATATAAATTAAGTCATTTTTGTAAACTTAAAACGATTTAAAAGCATTTTTAAGTTAATTTTGGTCGAATATTTCTGGTCAGATTTATTTTTCTTGCTCAAATTTTTCGGACGAGTATTTTAATAGAATTCATTTTGTTAATTGGTTGGGTTTCTTTGCTTGATATTTCTAGAAATATTTTATAAATTACATCAATGATCTAATTGTATTCTAATTCTGTTTTTCATAATTGTACATCTATACAATATGATTAAATCATTATAAGCATATTACAGTGATTATGATTAGATCGGTATAAGCAGATTATATCAAGAAATAATTTTTGATATTGATCCAAGTTATTATACCGTGTTTACTGTTTCGATTGAAAATTTATTTAAACAATTTAGTATTTTTTTAAGAAGTGGTACTATGGACACCCAGTTCTTATGGAGAATTCAAGCTATGAAGCATTAAAAGTGTTATTTGGTTTGGATTTGTTTCTGTAATGCAATTATTAATCGGCCCTGTTTCTAAATCAATCCTTAGTTTTGTTCTGGAGACGGAATTTCCTTCCTTTCTTATAGAATCTCAAATGCCATTTCATTCTCCTTCTGTTTGCTTTTACTTGTTAATATCTTAATTTATTTCTCTGAAACATAAGTGAACATGTGCTTTAAATGAAAATTTCGAAATACATACTATTTGAGAAATTATTCCATAATTCAAAATGCATTAAGAAAATAAGTATGCTACATTTATTAATATTCTTGAGATCTGTGTTTACATAGAATATTTTGCTCCTTTAAATATCTCGAAGGTATCATTAATTTTATCTTGCAATGTATTGTTTACAGAATGAATTGGAAAATGTTTTTCATTAAAACTTTAATTTATATTTACTTTATACATTTTGCTGAGTTAGCAGTTTTGTTCCATATTTTCATATATAAATGAATTTTAGCATATTTATTTATAATGATGAAATTCTACTTAATTTTTTTTTTAAGTTCCTAAGTATGTTTTCTTGCAGAAATCAAACGGGTATTTTTTTTATAAACATGAACATTTGAGTCTATTTACTAACAAAGAACAATTTTACTTCTAGTTATTTATATTAAAATTTTTAATTAATTGAAAATATGGAAGCATTTTCCATGTTTTGAGATTTTATATTGAATTTTGTTATTTACTGAATTAAATTGTTTATTATAATGAATTAATCGTTATTTCTATATTTGACAGTTTATTCATGTTTCATACTGAGCAGTTTAAATTTTGATTGTATTAATTCTTGTCTAACAGTTTTAAATATTTGATTTGCTCCTTATATGATTTAATGTTTTAAATTGATATTTTTTCATAGGGGTGCTTTCTCCATCGTTAGAAGATGTGTACAAAAACAAAGCGGATTAGAATTTGCTGCAAAAATAATCAATACAAAAAAATTATCAGCGAGAGGTAAATTTTTCTATACATTCAGTGCTTTGTTAACTTTCATTGTCTGTAAAAATACTTTTAAAATTTTTGTATTGGTGACAGGAAAATTAATATAAAATTATATATTATCTATTAATTACTTCAAATGTCCAAACTGAAAGAAGTGGAAAACAATATAACAGATTTATGAGAGATATTTATTTCACATAAATTGTATTAATATTTGAATTTTAATAGGCTTCGAAATTTGCAATAAAAAGATGTATTTTGAAGAAACAGTCACTCCTTGCATTAGGCATCGTCAAATAACAGTGTTAACCTCTATAGCCTACTGTCACTGTAATAATTTTTGGAAAGCAATTGCACATTTAAAAAAAAGTTAAATAATGCTGAATTTTATAATTTTCTTCTAATTTTTGTTTTTAGATTTTATAAGCTATAGTTGTGAATGCTAATGTATTAAAATCATGATCAGAAATCTGAACTTGAAGAAATCTTTTTCCTTTATTTAGTTCTTTAAATTGAATGGAATTTACAATAAATGTATAAGGTCTTATCCATGAAAGTTACAAATATATATCAGTTGTTGTCACATTTTATTTGCTGTTTATTTCTTTGAGTTTGATTCAGTTAATTAGAAATTTTAATTAAAAATAACCAGGAATTCAGATATGGGATGCAGTTTGAACAATGGATTTAAATATTAAATTTCTGACAATATTAAAATTTAGGGTAAAACTTAAGAATCATGTGCTGTCTCATCACCGAGCTTGCCATAATCGCGCCAATCGTTAAAAAATCGCCAAAAGTAATAGGAAAAAAGGGTCAGGATCAAATGTTTGGCGAGTAATCGCCGAAAAGAAAAGAAATTTTGGCGACCGCACATGATTCTTAAATATAGCCAAATTTAGAATATATAACCCAACTCTTTGTGATTTTTGCGGGTTGGCAAAAAAAAATGTGTGTCGAGACTTGAAAAACTGCCAATTTGTAATCTATCTGAAGTTGATAGTAAGTTGAATACTAAACGTGATCTCATCTCTGACGAATGGCATATGTGTTCATACTCGTAAGCTACAGAAAAAATTCTGTGAAATCAAATAATTTTTTGCTAATAGCTTTGAGCTTCACTGCTTGTAATATTGATTATTGATATTCAAAACTAATGTCTTACATATTGATATATAGCATCAGTGGCGAATCCAGGGGTAAAAAAATTCTTGATTTTTATTTAAAATCACTACAACTGTTTGTTCTTAATTTTCATTTTAAAAAAATAATAAAATCGTGACAACATTGCTTTCTGGCTTTACTAGCTCGAAACTTTTCCTACTTTTCTAGTCATTCCACTTGTACTTATAGCTTTGACGAGGTCAAACACATATTTTGGCTAGTTATTTCATTGTATTTTTTATTAAATTATCGAAAGTATTGTAGTGTTCTTTATCATTTTTATTGTGAGGTGGGGAAAGTCTGTAAAGTTAAAGTGTTTTGGCTTGCATAAGCCATGAGTTTTGACATTCGTCACTCCGATACAAAATTTTTATGATCTCAGCCCCCCAGACTCGAATCCTGGAATCGCTGCTGCATCACATGGTGTTTCTCTGTGCAGTGGATTCGCTACGAGCACCTAATAATGAGCAAGTCCCTACCTCCCATCTGCTCCTCCCCTTAAAAAAAGATTGCTTGTATTAAAGTGTTGAATATTTTTTAAATTAATGATTTGTTTTTTAAGTTCATGTTGTATTGCTCACCATATTTAAATAAATTTGTAGTTATACTATTTAGCCATAGTAAATAAATTATGTTGTATTGTGCATTATATGTGGGGTTTATTTATTCATATAGATAAGTTATTTAATGTGTAGTTCAATCATTCACTTTCATTTTTTATGTTAAATTTTTCTTATAAAGTAAAGTAATTCATTTCAAAATCATTGTTCTTTGTATCATCATCAAATCAATCAAGAAAGTATTACTTATGAGAAAAGCATTGATGCATTCCTTTGTTTTTGTAAATGGATTGATATACTTGCATTTATCGACACTAATATTTTTGAAAAATTAGCACCACAAATAAAATATTTACTTGCTAGGCTATCACTTGCAGAATTACAAAAGATGCTTTAATTCTTCAGCAGTCACTCGTGGATTATTTTATGTAACATTTTTGATTATTGCCTTTTTTGCTATTATTAATCTTTTGAATTAACTCGAATCGTATTATGGTATTATAAATTTGGTTATTTATAGGCACGTATTTGAAACCTATGAATTTTTTATTATTAATAACAAAAATTGACGTAAAAATTTGTTCTACTATCTTACAAGAGAGAATTCAACTGGTCATTATTTATAAAAAAGATAGATTTTTTCTGTAGGTAATGAAATATTGTGTGGAAAATGGAAGGGGGGGAATCACCTTTTCCCCACTGAAGAAAAGAAATTATGCTTGACAAAAAAGTGGACTATTTTCAGCAAGCACAGATGTTAATGCACAAATTACAGACATATTATAATTGAGGAAACCAGTGTTTGATAGATTTATTTTCTGAATGAGGAATTGATTGATAATTTATTTATTGATATGAAATAATTAAATTATATTACTTATTATATAATGTATAATTATGTTGATTAATTAATGAAGGTAGTTGTCCCTCTCCTTTTCTTCTTAGTGTTTCAAATGTCAACATTTCCAGTTAATTACCCTGTTCTCTATGAAATTTCATGGTAAAAAAAGTAATAATGATCATAAATGTTATCTTTTGCTCTTGAGTTGAAGACTGTTATTATGATAGGATTGTGGGGAGTTGGAGCCTTTAATCCGTTAACCCTAACCCTGTTACTTCGATGTACCTTTTCTCAAAATCTGTTATAGATTCATATTTGAAATTTTTTATACAAGTAAACTACATTGTTCTCATTATACTGAAAAGGTTTTCTTAAAAAAAATTCAAAAATTTATTTTTTACAAATTTTTTTGTGTCAAAACAAAATATGTGAAATTGGTATGTACCTTTTCCAATGTACCTTTTTTCAAAATCTGTTATAGATTCATGTTGAAACTTTTTATACAAGTAAAGTACACCTTTCTCATTTTACTGAAATGAGCATTTTTTTAAAAACTCAAAACATTTTTTATAATTTTTTTTTTGTGTCAAAAGAGGGTAAAATTTCACCATGTCTAATTAAATATTTTGTAAATTTATTAAAAATTAACCAAAAGCTCATTTCAGTATAATGAGAAAGGTGTATTTTACTTCTATAAAAAATTTCAAACATGTATCTAACAGATTTTGAGAAAAGGTACATCGAAGTGGCCAATTTAACATTTTTGGACTTGGGGCTACTTTACATCTTTTTAGCCACAACTACTATAAAATTTTATATACTTTTTAATGTAATTTTTAGTCACAGAATTGAATGATTTTACTTAACTACCTCAATTCTGATTAATAATTATTCAGTTTATATACGAATAACTAACTTTAGGCCCAGTAATGTGCACATATTGTAATAAGTGTGTTCTTTATCTAATGAATCTATGTAGAAGTTTAATAAATTTAATGAAGTAAATTTAATTTTACTAATTGACAGCAGTGGCAATTTGTAAAGTTGGGTGTGTTTTGCAATTTAGTGTTTTTGTGAAATTATACTTTCTTTGTTCTGTTTCCTTTTCTGTTTCTCTTGGCAACCAGCTTAGTCATTCTAATACTGAAAGCCTTTGAATATTAATTTTATGTATGAAAAATTGTTTACATTATGTAGTTAAATGAATTGAAAAGAAAATATACTAAAATATAATTACTATACGAAAGATAACAAGGCTGAAATTGAACTGCCAGATGTTATCAGTTTTATGAAGTAGACTTTAGATAATGAACTTGGAATTAAGTTGTTTTGGACGATCATCCTGCTTACTATAATCTTTCAACACTATCTATCCTATTCTTTAAAATGAAAAATTATAACTGTGTAAAAATGAAAAATTGAATTTGTTACAGATAAACTTTTGAAAATCTTAAATCTGTTTAAAAAGTTAACATGCTAAAAATTTTATCATAATTTTTTCTTTTGTTTTTTCTCTGCCCTCCCCCCTTCTTTATTTTCATTAAATCTTCAACAAAAATATTTATTTAGCATTTCCTGTGATATGTTTTTATTAAAATAATTGAACACTTTTGTTTCACATTTGTGGGAATTGAAGTTTATAATCAAATTTTCACTTGTTTCCTGATGCGCTTGAGTTCTGTAATTTTGTACACTAATTTGTTCTTGATGTTTTTAAATATTTTAATGTTTTCAGAACTTAAAAATTGATTTCAAGATCACAGAATGTTTATAATGAATTATAAATTAAAGACTAAAAAGTACAGAATAATTTTTTAAATTTCTACTTTTTAGTACACTAATAAAAGTGTGTTTTTAAAATCTGTTTGTTATTTGATTATATGCCTTAATTACAAATTTTCTTGTTACAGATTTTCAAAAATTGGAACGTGAAGCAAGAATTTGTCGAAAGTTGAATCACCAAAATATAGGTTTGAATATTTAAATTTCTTTTATAGATGATAATGATTATTAATATTCAGATCTGTTGATTTGTCTTTTTGCTTTATAATATGCTTTATAAAAAATTTATTATTCTTTAACTGTAAACAGTACAAAAATTTTAAAATAAATGGATTCTTAAGTTGAAATTGCATTTGTTGTGATTTCAAAGAAAACCAGGAAAAGACTTTATGTTGCTTAGAAAAGGAATAATTAATTCATATAAGGATGCTATAAAAGTTTTCTTGGATTTTAGAATATGGTAATGTTTGCTGTTTGGATATGAATCCAGAAATCACATCATGAACTGATAGACCATGTATAGATAAATCTTTAGATTATTTCCTCTTTAGTTTTTGTTCAGTTGCTTCATCTGTTTTATTTGTTCACAAGTATGAGTATTAGGCATGTAGTAACAAATTAATTTTATGATTGTTTCAACATAAATTGAGCCTTCCCTTTCTGCCTGTTTACTTGAAAAGAAGTTGACTTTTTAGTTATTCACTTATCTGTTTTACGAACTGTTTTGTGATGAGTAATTAGCTGCATTATATTTGCATTTCTGTTATATAAATAATTTTTATTTAGTTTTAAAACTTTAAATCTGCAATATTATCTTGAAATACTTTTAAATATTGCATGGACTATTAATAGCTGAGCTGTAAAACTGAAAATCTTTAATGTAACAGGGGGAGGGAGGGAACAAAAATAACTAATGTTAATTTTGAGATGGGTTTTATACAATTTTTACTCTCATAATATTTTATTGAGGTAAATCTTTGATGGATTCCTCTCTTTGATGAGTGTTAACTAGTTTAAATTTTTGTGATTTCAGTAATTTTTTAAAAAAGTTCTTTTAGGATTAGAAAAGTATGTATTAAAAGTACATTACTTTATTAATAGTCGTATTAATTGATACTGTAGTACTGAATTGCAGCATTATGCACTGAAACGTTACACATGATGAAACTTAATAAAATACTCGGATATTTTTGATTCGAGAATATTACATAAGGTTTCAATATTATTATCCAGAAAATTACAGTAATAAAATTTATTTTTGAAACTTTAGTGGCACATATTAAAAATGTGTATAGGCATTTATTAAAAATGTGTATAGCTTTATAATTTATGTTTGTGTAATTTTATTTTAATTAATTTTTTGCATGAGTATTAGTTTCGTGTGTTAATGTTGCAGAAACTAATTCCTATTATCTATAATTCTTGCTTTAAGTTGGCTGTTTAAAGTGTTTTCAACAACAAACTGAAAGAATTCTTCTCGCAAATACTGAAGTTGTTAATTAAAAACTTCAGGATAAATTTTTTTTTTTTTTGTTTTTAAAATTTAACGAATGGTTGTATAAAAAATGAATAAGGAACATAAATAAGGTGTTGAAATAGATAATTGGAAATTCCAAAAGAAAGTTATTTATACAAAAAATGCTTTTGATGAAATAATTCTTCATAATTCTGTCATTTTGTTTATTAATTTCCTAATTTTATGTAAACAATTTTTGTTATTTTGAAGATTGCATTTGAAAAATTACAGGAGTAAATATAAATTCTTACTAAATTATCTGATGTGGCCTGCTTGGAAGAAAAAGCTAAATTAAGTGGATTGTTGTTATTGGATTTGCTTGTTCCAAGGCATTTGCTATAAAATCAATAATAACTGACTTTCTGTAGCTGGATGTTAGAATTTTAGTTTTGGAGAAACTACTTCCTGTATTAGGATACAACTAAATTTGGTTTTTTTTAATAAAATAAATTTATAAAATTATTTTCAGAAAGAAGAACTTGAACGGGACAAAAAATTTGATGTTTTTTTTTATTTGACATATGTATAAGTAAAAAAATTTGATACAGTGATAATTTACTGTAATATTTTTGTAGTGGTTTTATAAAGGAACTTTTAAGCGTGTACAAACTTATACAATATCATTCTGTTTTTAGTAACTTGGAAAATCAAGAATTTCCTAGATTGTTTACTTAACTTGTCCATTTTTAAACAAATTTGATTTCTGAAGTAAATTTGTATACTGTACTGTAGTAAATTTTAATACAAAAAATAAATAAAAATTTTTAATATGAAAAATTTAACAAAACTCAAATTTTCATGATGCATTAATAAAATGAAATTTGAATTTATCGTAATCTACTTTTATTTGTGTTATTTTTCTTAAATGACATTTGCAGCAGTCTTTTCTTTTAATTTTTTCAACAAATTATTTTCTTATGAAATTAAATTAAAAATTCCAGAAAAAAATCTTATTTAACTTACTGAAATTTATGTTGGTAATGTATGTATGAAAAAGAAAACTTATTTAATTATACTCTTAGAAGCCAAAAAAATCTGTTAAAAGTTTTATTACCTTAATCTTTTTCTTCATATGAATATATTTCATCCATGTATTTTGCTAATGCAGTGATATACTTCGGTGACTAACTGAAACTGATATAATTTTATTAAAGCCAAAGACTTGACAAAGACTGCACATGGATTTATTCTTTAATTAGCAATGTTTCAGAATGAACATGATGAATGTCTTACTAGGTTTAACTCTGTTTTTAAAAGTACACAATTTAGACTGCTTCAAGTCCTTTGTAAATAGTCGTATCTGTTTTAGTTCACATAAACATATTTTATTCATATATTTAAAAAGTTAAAAGCACTTTTGATATAAAGTAATTAAAGTCCTGTGTATAATTCATGTTATGATAAAATTTTGGTTAAAATTGTTTTTTTCGAGTCATCTCTAAAATGGCATTTTTAGTTTTCAGTATTTTGTTTTTCAGTGAATTATTTGGTGAACATTTTCTTTTGAGCCTATTAATGCTATGAAGTTAATTGTTTCTGTTTAAATAATATTTGTTGTATGTTTTGTTATTATCACTATATAGATTTTTTTTTGTATTATGTAATAAATATTTGAATGAAATATTGCTGAATAAAAAAAATAGTGTTTAAAATATGTTTATGTGGATGTGTATCATTTTGAGAAATCAGATTTAAATTATTTTTGTTTTAATTTCTGCAATTATATTAAATTGCATTAAATAATTGTTTCTGTAAAGGAATTCTTATTTTAGTATCCCTGCCATTTAATTATTAGACCTCTCTTAAATTTAAATGATGTAAAATCATTTTTGAATTTGTCGAGTTAAATATTTTACACATCTTGGGAAATTGTTTTATCTCGCCTTTTTAGTTTTTATATGGCTAAGTTTTCAAGACAATTATTTTCAAGCAACTTTGTTGTTATTGCATATATCATTTGTTTGAAGTCTGTCGATATCTCTGATTCACAGAGTAACTAAAAGATAAAAGGTATGAATTGTATGATGTTCAATGTGATGAGAACTATGTTGAGAAATGGTGAAGTGATGATCCATAATATAGCTATTTATTCCAAATCAGCGTTGCAGCATTTACCATATCCCTTTCTATTCTAATTCTGCGGGCTATATCCCGCACAGTTACAAAAGGTAACACTAATTCGCGGGTTGCCACATTTGGCGAGTTGGCTGTACTTAACAGCATTGTGAGAATATCATTGTAACAAATATCTTTGTATCTTTTTCATTTTGTACAAGCATTTTACAGTTCGTTTTTTAGGAATTTCTCTAATTTTTGTAACATTCTATTTGCATCATGTTTTGAAATTAGAGAAAGTCCAATTATAAAGGACAATATGTTAGTTATAAGAAAGAAAAAGAATTTGAAACTCATTTTGGTTGAGTCAAATTCTATGGTCAGAAAGTTACAAACTGTGAAATATTACAGAAAATATCTTATAAACACTAGGTTTATGAGACCTGTCATTTTGACTCATTTCAAATTTTTTATAAAAACTACAGATATTGTTTATGTTTTATTTTTAAGTTATGCACTCACTTTTATCCATTTAATGAGACAAATATTTTTTTAAAATTCATTATTGTCTATGTCTTCTGATCTTGAAGTTTTCTGCGTCGTATAACTAATTCTACAGTTTGGTGTCAATTTAATTCAGTATAAATACTTCAAAATTTAAAATTTGCAGTGGCTATCATGGGTTTATTGTTCTTATTATATGTATTTACACCAGATTAAATGCCATTAATTTACATAACATCTCTGCTATCTTCAGTTTGAACCCGATTACAAACATGGAAAGAAGCGCAAGACTATACAAACAGCAGGATTGCATCGTAAATGCCTATACTGAAAAGTGATTATAAAATACCAAAACTGTTTTAATATAGAGATTTTTTATATGATAAACGATATTTTTGTCAAAATAAAAGTTGCTTTTATCTACAAAAGGCATGTTTTATTGCAAGCGTCAAATTGACATATGCCCATAGAGATAGGTATATAATATATATACCTATACATATAGGTATATATATATAGGTATATAATATATAGGTATATATATTATATACTATATATATAGGTATATAATATATAGGTATATATATTATATACTATATATATAGGTATATAATATATATACCTATACTAGAAGATTTGTGTCCATCTGAGATGGGCTTTTCGTTTGCCAGCAATATCTCAGATCTGATTGTCACAGATTTACTAACGAAAATTGAAAATCTCATGCATATTGCCAGAATGCTTAAAACAGAACTAATAAATCAGTTGACACTAACTTTTGTTTTGTCGGAGTAAAAAATAATGCAAAATTCACTAACAGAAAAACAAAATAAAAAAAATTATGAATTGATGAATGCAAATCTTTAAAAGTAAAAGGAACCTTTCGGTGTAAGAACGGTTAAGAATATTAAATATAAAATATGTAAATATTCATTTCCAAAATTAAGTACGAAAAAGAAACGTTTTAACAAAAACCTGAACTATTTAAAATAATTCTGTGTGTATGAATTAAATAAAAAGAAAGAAAACAAAGGGCATATCATAATTTAATCCGTTGAATCAACATAAAATAAAAAAGGAAGCTAAAATAAAGAAACAAAAAATGCCAAAAGTTTATAGTAGGAAAATTAATTCTGGTATTGCTATTAAAAATCACACAATCAAAACAGTATCCCTGTGTGTATTCTAATTTGTAGACCAACTGTCTGAATCTCTGGCACGTAGCGAAACCACGCCCACATTCCTGAGCATTATAGAAAGATTTGGCCAAATCTAATAAAGATAATAGGTATATATACATCCGTCTCTATAAACCTAGTGTTAAAAGTGCATCTGTGATTTGTATGCACGTAAAATTTTCCAATTATATGCTCTTGGCAATATGTCGTATAAGTCGAATACTAAATAAACTTTAACTTATGTATAAAATTGACCAGTTTTTGCTTGATTCTGATAAACCATTAAGGAATGAGTCTTTTCTTGAAGTTACTGCCTTGGTAATGACTTTTTAGAGAATCAGTGATGTTATAAAAAGTCAGATTTGTCTAATTTCTTAGTTTCTGATCACACAGTTGATTACAAACATTTTTTTCTCTTTCTTTTCAAAATGAAATTTGTATAACAAAACCAATGAACCTAGAGTGTACATTAAGTAAACCTTTTTTTGAAAAAACATATAATATTTAAAATTAAATTGATTTTTATAAACTCATTTGCATAAACATATTCATTAGGTGAGGGGATGAAATGCTCTCCTTTTAACATTCTCATATATGAGGATTACAAAAATTATTGTAATTGTAAAAAAAAAAAATTCAACCTTGAGATTTGGATGAATTTTCACGTTTCAGATCTCCCCAAGTCTGGAAAAAAAAACATTTTTGGAATTATGTTTGATTGTTGGTCTATGAACACAATACCTCAAAAATGCAATGAGCTAGAGGCATGGGATTTGGTATGAGGCCTTTACTCCAAAATTGCAGATTTCTAACAAATTTTGGATAAATCTGTTGGCAGGAAGTCTGTTTTTGTCTGTCCATGTTTACGTGAACACAATAACAAATTGCTAGGTGGATGAAATTTAGCATGTAGTTTTATCATTAGAATTGTAGATCAGTATCTAATTTTAGACCATATCCATCAAATTGTTGACTATCTCTCAGTCTGCATATTTCCATGCATGTGAATGTGAGAACATGTAATATAGCATGGGGTCTTGCTGCCAAATTTTGGATGCATTCAGTCAAAGGGTAGAGACAGTGGCATTGCTTAACTTTTGCTGAAAAGGGTGAACTTGCAACATGCTGCCCTTTCTTCACAATCTACAAAGGGCACATAAACCACAAAGAATAAATTCCTGGAAAAAACCTGTTTTATTAGTAACATAATTCTTTATTTGACACCCTCAATCTCTGCAAATAGGTGACAAAAATACAAATTCATTACATTATTTTTTATTACACAATGATTGAGCTAGTGCTGCTGTTCTTTTTTTTAAATAAAATTGTTTGCCTGAATGTCAGATTTTCTCGCTCCTTTTGAACTACTGCCTGGGGTGGACCGCTTCCCTTTAGATTGTCACTGGGAAAAGGTACAAAGTGCGTAACTCGGTATTCATAATTCCACGAAGCAAAAAACATACCATATTGTGTACAGATACAAGAAAGTTTGGGGGAAGAACATTTTTTTTTTTTTATTATAATTGGTTTGATAAAAGTACTAATCAACAATTTTTTCTTGTAAAAAAAATGCTATTTCATCACCAGTAATTATAAGTTATTTATGTTATAAAATGTTATTAGGTTAAACTAGACTATCTTAACTGTTTGTTTATTCATGTGAATACAGTAACTTAAAAACACAACTTAAATAAATTAAATTTGGTATGTGGTTTTGTCACAAAATTGTTGATCAGTGCCAAATTTAAGACCCAATCAGTGGTAAGGAAGATGACCAAAAAACCATATTTGAGTTTTCTTGTCTACTATGAAGCACAATAATGTACCATACTGTGTTAATATAAAGAGAAGGTTGAGGGAGCAAACACTTTCACTAGTTTCAAGCAGATGTATGTCAAAGTATAAGAGAATAACTGCTGATAAAAATTAATTTGCTGATTAAATGGGACTAACTGTTTTGAAGAATTATGCTTATATGCTAGTAATAGAAATGCACATGTTATTGTTTTACCTGTGGATGTAATTGTAAATGCAATTTTTGCAAAGGACAAAAGTACAAAATTTCAATCATTCTGAACTACAGATAGATAACTGTAATAATTTAAACAACTTGTGAAATGATGCGATATTTCTTGAGAATTGTTTAAATAGTTAATCATTCCCTTCATTTTTTTTCAGGCTATTCAGTTTAACTCTTTTGTGAATAAGGACTTTGATACAAATGAAAATTTTTTATTTGATTTAGTCTGTTCAACTTAACATTTTAATGGCTGTTATGATTATATTAATATCTAAATTTCTTGAGGAATGAAGAAATACCTCGATTGGAATTCAAAACTGCTGGCAGGCAATCAAATCACTTGAGCTACTGTTATGTTTTAAATTGAGACTGCCCTCTCACAATTATTCACACATTTGCAGAGAATCTAACCTTATTTGAATAGATAAATAAAAATATTGGTGCAATTTCTTGGATAATAATATGGTAACCGGTTTGAGTTTCAGTTTTGCAATTTTCTAAGGATTATCTTATTCAATACTAGCAGTACGCGCACGGCGATGCCCGTGGAATCAGGACTTCAACAAAGTTTTCAAAACAAAAGATACACATTATAGATTTTCCTGCTTATTTTTTCTGCGATAATAACATGTAGAAAAACAGTACAGAGTACATTAATCCAAAACAATATAAAAAAATTGTTGCCCGTGGAATCAGGACTTCAACAAAATGAAAAAAAATTCTTAGAATATGACAGAAAGCTCCGAAGGTTATGACGTCACCTGACCCTTCATCCAATCAAATTGAAAGCTGCGTTCCGAAAGACTGTCACTGAAGAAATTTCGCTCGACAAAAATAACTTTCATCTGCCCAGGAATAATTTAATTTAAAAAAAACGGGAAAAGATATTTTAACTGTTCTTGTTTTAAATCAGAGAGAACCGTTCTAGTTATAAGCTGAAAAAAATTGAAAATAATAGTGTTATTAGAAAGTCGGATGCAACAAATTTAAAAACAAAACTAACATTTAGATGGTGAAACTGACTATTTTTTAAAAAATTCTCAAAATTCAGTAAATTGCGTTAGAAATTCAAAACTAACTTCATTAGAACGCAAATCGTGTGCTCTTACCGATGGTCTACCTATTTTTGTCGTACAATTATTCGAAACCATTCTATTGAGAAATTAGTGCGAAAAATCAACCAGAACAACACAAAACATTAAATAAAAAAATTTCTAGATTAAAATTTAAAATTTCGGCTTCGAGGTGCATTCAGTCACCATTACGATTACCTGTGTACCAAATTTCATGGCTGTAAGTGCGATAGATTCGTCTGGACATCGCAGACAAACACACACACACAAACATTGCCTTTTATAAGTATAGATATATAGGGTGTCCCTAAAAAATGGAACAAGTATTTGTTTTCTTAAATATTGATCCTAGACATATACTTCCAATTACGAAGTTTCATCAAATAAGGTTAGAATTTGTATGAAAATACTTTGATATTCAGATGGAATGGCGAAAATAAAAAGTTACAAAAATTAAATTTTTATACGGCCCCCGTAAAGCAAAAATGTCAATTAGTAAAATGTTTTTCTTACACTCATCTACTGGCATACAAAGTTGCAGGCATATATTTGTAAAACTTAGAGATAAAAAAAGACAAAGTTATTGACTTGGACCACTTTCCCATACCTCTTGCTGCTGCATTATCCAGTCTTTTGATGTACATTTTAGCGATAATTTACATATTTTAAAGAAATATTTAAAGGGTAGAATCGGGAAATTATGTATTTGTTAAATCTAAAAAAATAGTCTGATACATTAATTTAAGTATTTACAAAAATAATTCATCTTGCGAAGCTTCAAAAATTGTCTACGGTGACATATCAGCAGTGGGGCTTATCTTCTCGGAAACAAGCAGTACTATAAAAATATTACTAGAATACATTTGAAATGCAATTTTTCAAAATAGGTTTACTTTTGAATAGTCCAAACTTGTAGCTATAATTATCTGAATTGTATTTTAGAAATTTGCAGCCCTTTTGTTCCCGTTGAGTGACTTTTAACAATAGAAATCGAATATGTAAAAACCAACCAAGTTCCCATTGAGGCAACTTGAAAGTGAATCTAAAATCAGGCAATAAAAAAAAGAGCTTGAAGGCAAACCATAGGTGATATGGGGGGGGGGGAACATTAGTTGGCCTAGCGCAAAACAGGAGAAACCATAAATCCAGTTCTGGCTAAGTCCTAAGACAAAAAGAATAGCTATTTATTGAGCGAATTTTAGTGCCTTCCAAAACTATTTGGTGTGCAGCCCAATCCTGTGTCTGTCTTACTTTTTCATTCATTTTCTGACTTCTTTTCTCGTTTTTATATTTTCGTTGATAATTGAACTCTCAGAGTGGAGAAGTAATCAAATAAGAAAAAAAAAAAAAAAAAAAAAAAACGGAAATTTGAATTTTTTTAAAATAATTTTAGTGAGCTCTGCAACTCTGCAGACCTAAAGGATGAGTCGTCACTGCTTTTAGATAAAGCTTAATAATACAACTTTAAGAGCCAATAATTAAATATCCTTTTTCAATACTAGGCTATTTTCCCGTTATACAGTGAAACCTCTCTGAGCGGTCACCCCTCCGTTCCGAGAAAATTTGGCCGCTCTGAAGGGTTTTCGTTACAATTACAAGATAATTGCTATAATACATAATATAAACAAGTCTGACACATATTTCTTATTTAAAATGAGGTTTTAGACTTATCTAAAGAGAAAATAGTACTTTATTTAATGATTTTTTTATATTTTTGAAAAAAGATACAATTTGTGACTGTTTTAAGTTTTTGCCCTTCTCGGAAACAACCATTTTTTTCAAGTTCGTTTTTCAGTTTAAAAAGTAAATCTCTAACCGATTCGTTTGTCATTGCGTCGAAATTTCCGATGACTTCATCTATTTTTCCCGAAGTCGCTTGAGTTGAAATTTAGCTTGCTGGCGATTACAAACCGTATCAGAAAATTCCTCATCAGAGAAGGAATTAGCGTCTGAAAGGCACAAAAATTCATTTGTAAAAACGTTTATATACGCACAACATACTGGTTAGTTTATTTAAATCAATCTCACATTAATTTTAGATTTGATTAAACTAATGGTAAGCCTCTCCTTCGGAATTTTTTCACCTCTGGCTTCTTCGGATTTTTGAATCATCTTTTTGGGCAAAGCACAAAAAAAGAGTGTCTTCTCATCCATGCTGAATATGTCCTTGTCATCATATCCAGCCAAAACCAGTGGAAGATGCTCCTGCCAACCTTCACATGAACTGGGGTCGACATCGGCCGCTTCGCCACACAGTAATCGACAGGTGATGTTATTCCGTATGCGAAATCTGTCCAGCCACAAATTGCTGACGGAAAAATTTTCAATTCCCAGAGGATCCGCAGGTTCTTTTGCCTTCTGTTGAATCATAGGTCCACTGACAGGAATTTTCTTCGCCCGAACAGTTTTAAACCATTCCAAAACAGCCTCATTTATGTCAACATACTTTTTGTGTCTCATCCGTTTGACACCACGAAGTTTGAAGTCTTCATACTCTTTGAAAATCAAATCCTTTTCTTTAATAGCTTTGTTGATTTGCGTTCTTCCGCAGTTAAACAATTCAGATGACTTTCTCGCCGATTTGCCGTTCTCATATTGACGTAGAACTTCAATGCGCTGCTCGAGATTTAGGAAAACACGCTTCGACATTTTTGCAACTCATATCGCTGACGAACTAATGAAACAAGCGTGGATGGCATTTTTGCTCCAAAATTATCGGAATCCAGTAACAGCCATTAGGAAGCAAGACGTACAAACAAACTAACGACCTCCCTTAACCTAACCTTGAGCCTTTCGGCTCAAAGTTAGAAACATGAAGTGAGTAGATTTTCCGGAAAAATGGGATGAGTGAACCCACCCGGCGGCCGTTGCTAGGGGTTATTTTAACATTAGGTCTATGGGCTGAAAAATTCGTGCCACGACAAATTGGCCGTTAAGAGGGGTGGCCGTCCGAAGAGGTTTCACTGTACCTTAAATTTTCATTTTCTCAAGTTGTCCTTCCATTCTTTATCAAGTCGATAATTGCAACTATCTGCAAATGAAACTAAGTAACAGTATGCGTCATTGTCAATTATTTCTTCAATCCATGATGATTGGATGATGTACCACTTGACAAATATTTGCATTTTGCTGTTTTTCTATGTTGAATAAATTTGCATTGCTGTAATAAAAATCTCCATATAAATTTGTGAGCAGTCCCTTGAAATTTAAAAATTAACATGTCTGTAAATTTTGCTGATAGAATCTTGAAACTTAGTTCATACACAGATGAGTGTAAGAGGAACATTTCACTCATTGACACTTTTGCTCTTTGGGGAACGTATAAAATTTAAACTTTTTATATTCAACTTCCACAGAAGCCAAAATGTTTTCACACAAATTCCTACCATATTTGATGGAACTCTGTAATTGGAAGTATATGTCTAAGTGCAGCATTTAAGGAAATAAATGTTTTTTCTACTTTTTTGAGACACCCTGTATAATAACAGAAAATGAACAAATACATTTTGTGTAGACATAAAATAAAGTTGAACTTTTAATTTCATTATCGTTAGGTGAGGAAAAAATGGAAAGGTCTGATAATGTTGTTTTATAGAATATTAATTTTAACCCAGTACATGCATATACACACAATTTTTTAGATTCTGCTGAAAAGTTCTTATAAAATCGAAAACTTTAAGTTTATTTATTTATCAAATGGTGGACATTTTTTCTGAAAATAAATTGAATGCCGTTGTAAATATCAGTATAATATCCTTAACAAGTTCACAAAACACAAACATCCCCATGCCTTTGTTGAAATGAGAATTGCATGGAACATTTTTTGCCATTTTCTTTTGTAACAAGGATGAATTTTATTTGTAACATGCTTTTTAACTAGTAAAAAGCGGGTTCATGAATTATTCAAGAGAAGGGGGATCAAAGATTCAATGAGCTAGTTTAGTAATGATAAGTTTAAAGTTTTCCCATTCACTTTTTTTTTTTGTATCCAACTGTGCTGCAGAAGACTACTAAGATAAATGAAGATAGCCTGCACTTTAAACTGTTTTTGGCTTCCAAACACAAATGACATTGAACAAAGAACATTTTATTGATTATAGGCTTCTTTCTTTTTGTTAAGGAACATGTGCTTTTAAAATTGTGTCATTTATGCAGGCTTTCTTTGTCTACCATATGTACTTGGCAATTTCATATTGCTTACTTTAATTTTAGGAGAAAAATTCTGTGCATTTTAAAGATGCTACAGGTGATTCTAATAATATGCAATTTTTTTTTTCATCATTCCTTTATTTTTTGTTAAATAAAAGAAGAGTATTCAGGAAAATATAATTGGATCTTCAAGAATCTTTGACCATTTTTTTTTGTCCTTAAATTTTGCTTTTAAATATATGATGCTCTTGTTTCGAAATATTTTATCAAATTTTTTTTCATGATAAACTAGTATTTTTGCAACCTTCTTTATAATTGATTTCCTTAAAGTGAATTCATTTTATTTCATCTTTAAAATTAGAAACATTGGGGGGGGGGGGAAAGGGATGGTTATGGTGGGGGTATTTTTTCTACAATTAGCTGTACACTCACTAAATGTTCAAAAAAGTATCCCTTTTTTCTCTTATTTGTTCAAGTAACTGCAAAATATTTATATCTCGGCTATAAACGTTTATAAATAGACAGCAACAAATCAACATTTACTCTGAATGCATTTTTTTTTATTCAGATGTATTAAATTAAAGCAAATAATAGTCTTCAGATGGGACTGAAACATGTTTTTTCCTGTTCAGTATTGCTTTTGAAATTATTTTTTCTCTGATATTTCTGTTCCTGTGACATTTTAAGACATGTTACAACATCTATTTAATAATATATTTTAGTGTTGCATTTTCCTTCCTTTAAGCTGCATTTTACTGAAAAACTGAGATTCTTTAACCTAAGTTTAGCAATTAATTCTATGTCAATCTCTACTAATAATAAATGAGAATGTGTGTGTGTTGGCACTCTACACGACAGATCTCAGGACCTAGAGCTACGAAATTTGTCACGAACATTCTTTGGATAGTGGAAATATGCACCTCAGAACCATTTTTTTAAAATTTTAATTAATTAAAAAATTAAGCAAAATTTTGACGTTTTTCCTTAATAACTTCCAAAAATATTACTGCACAAAAATCCTTTTTACGCCATCCGAAGGTGCAAAAAATTATCTTTTCAATGAAACCAATTAAATTGCTGTACAATTTTTTCTCTAATTTTAATAACCTTTTAAAATATCTTTTGTCATAATTTACAACAAAACTTAACATTGTTTCAATGGAATTCAGACCGTTTTCATTGTTTAAATAAATATTTCTCTTTATTGCTGAAAGCTAAGGTAATATCGCTATACATTTTGCTTTCACATTTTATTTCATCAAAATTATTTTATTTCATCAAAATTATTTTATTTCATCAAAATTTTTGTGGAGTCTGTAAACCAAGCTCTCTGAGGTATTAAGTATGAGGAAATATAGCCAATAAGCTGAATGATTATGGTTGCTATGTTTTCATTCTTTTTACAGCATGTTGTAATTCAGCAAAGATGCTTCTAACCATAAAATGTGTTGGGCCATTTTAATTTTGAAATCAAATGCATATTTTGCAAGAAGAATAAGAAAGTGAAGATGCTGCTGACAACTTGCAATTAGATCTTACATGAATGGTCAATTATTTGACCCCATTAAAGACATTTATGGAGACATTGAACAGAACAGGTGCAGGGCCACTAAATGGACATGGGTTAAATATCTACTATGATCTACTTACATTGTTAAGGGAACTATGAATATAAAATGATGCAGGATTCAATTGAAATTGCATTCCCGGCGAAAAAGCTGGTTGCCAAAGACGGTTAGTGCTGCATTAAAATGAATGAGCAGATTGAGGATAATAGTTCCTGCCATAAAAAGAGCAGCAAAGTTGCTGAAAAGAAAAATAAAAGACTATTTGATGAGTTCTTTTTTTTTTTCTTCTAATATTACATTATTTATCTGATAAATTCAGTCTCCTTAATATCATGTAGGCACAAATATAACCTAAAATATCTTATCGGTTATTTTGTTCTTTTAGAGTATACATATTGGCAAGTTTAGGTCTCATTATCATTAAAACAGTTCTTTATGCTTCGATTTGCTAATATTCTTTTGTCACAGGAGACCATTATTATATAAAAAAGATGAAAAAAAAAATACCCCTCAGCATTTAAAAAGATCAATAACATTAAATAGAATATTTGTAGTACAAGTATGTATTTGTGTTTAAACTTTTATATCAGTAAGGTTAGAAAGTACTGATATAAAACATCAAACTATGTAATGCTCATTGCCTTAGTGGCATTATGAAAAAAAGATTAAATGCTTTAATTTTCTTTTTTGAAGAAACCCCTGTCCTGCCAAGTTGTCCAGGTACACTGAATGACTAGTTTTCGCAGATAACAATGCGGGTACTATGCTCTGTGCAAAATAATCCTCATTATGGCATGACCCATGCACAGAAATATGTTTTTTAAAATATATTTTATTATGTTAGTTTTAATATATTTTATGTATAAAAATTTATTAAAAGTATTATAATATTAATTTTAAAAGTAATATAATATTTTGAAAATATATATACTAATATATATATTTAATATTTCTTTTAAATTATATGTTTTTAAAAATATATAATTTAAAAGTAATATTAAATATATATATATAAAATATTATATTTTTAAATTAATATTATAATACTTTTAATAAATTTTTATACATAAAATATATTAAAAGTGACATAATATAAATTTAAAAGTAATATTTATAATATTTTTTAAAAATATATTAAAAAAGTATTCTAAATATTACTCTCCCTAAGAAAGTGCTACATTTCACCACTGGCGATAGACCCATTAACTAGGCAACACCACTATTTTTGTATCCCCTGGGAAAGCGAGATCCAGTATATTACTAATCTAAGGTGCTTTCCCGGAGAATATGACTCATCTATAAAACATGTTGTCGCATTCTTATTAGTACTGGATTTATCATGCAGTTTTAATGCTTTTAATTAAAGAAAACCTTCCTCATTTAATGACTTTTTTTAAAGAAAGATGTACTTGAATAGATATATCTAAAAAATAGTTTAATGTTTTCATATGAGTTAAAACATATTTAGATTGATATGAAATATATAAATATCTGCATGACTTTACATCTCTTTCCTCTCTTTAAATTCGAAATCCTTAATTTTTCAAATAAGTTAAGAGTTGTCTTTAATTAATTATAAGTTTTATGACAATAAACTAGGTGATATTTGATGATTTCTAGCCAAAATTCAATTTATTTTTAACAGTTGAATTATAGTACAGTTATTCATTGCCTTCTGACATTTTATTTATAAATATGTTGCTTACATCTTGGCATATTAGTTGGAGTAGGATAGATATAGAAGAATATAAAATATGCACATTTCATGCATAGTTTAATTTCCCCTTGAATTAAATAAAAATTAAACTGGTTAGTTCAGTGATATTTTATTAATAGCTTATAGGAATATTGGGGTGAAATTTTGCAATAAAACTCATGCATATTTAACTCTCCTACTACTGAAGTTTATTCTTAAAGATGGAGTTTTCTCGGTTTACTCCATAAAAGACAAGATGTAAATTCTTTTATTAGGGAACATATGTTTGCAACTTCAACCATTTGAATGAGGGTGTTCTTCTCGGTTTACAACACGATGCCATGTGAAATGAGAATCTTGGAACAAGAAATAAACTTTCGTTTTTGCACTTTTATACCATTTTTTTGCAGTAACTTCTTTGAAGAAAATGTTGGAATTTCAAATTTTCAGTAATGGAAAGCAAGAGCAGTCTTATAAAAAAAATTAGTAGGTTAGTAAAATAGATAAAACTTTGGCGAAAATTAAACATTGTTTAGTTCTTTCTATGCATAGTTTGATTTTTTGTTGCACTTTTATGAATATATTTATTTATTTATTCAGTTCGTGATTTACTGAAATCTTTACATGAATTGCATTTCTTTCAAAAATAAAATGAGTAAAGTAGAAATTATTTTTAAAAGAATGCATATTTAGGTAACAAAAATAGCTCTGCAAAGCGTTTTAGTAAGAAGCACTGAAAAAAAGTTGAATGGGACTTTGTGTCAGATGGCGCGTATCGGCTGTTGAAAAAAGCTACTTCGTTTATCACCCAACAAAATGGCAATATAACCAACAAGACACAGTGCAAAATTATGTAGTGCAAAGGAAATGTAAGAGTGGTTTTTGGGTCGTAGTGGGTCATGATCGGTGACGACCTGCAGAAATTTTCCGAAAGTTGTATAATGAGAACAATTGCAATAGGTAGACTTCCTATAAGAAATCTATCTAAAATTCTGATTACATTAAATATTCGCACTTTCTGATAAGAAAAAAGGTTTAAATTATTATAAGACATGGTAGTAAGCATAAAATTTAGTTCCATTAAGGGGTTGTCCTTGCTTTTTTTAGTCATACATATGAGTAATGGAAGGTAACGAAAAATTAATATTAAAAATTTATAGAATGTTGAACTGTAATAATTACTATGGGCCACTGATTTTTGTTTCTAATAATAAAATTAAAAAAAAACAATTTTGATTTTTAAGGATCTTAAATTATTTAAAGGAAATCGAAGTAACTGATAGTAGAAATGCATAAAAGTAGTCATCTCTTAGAAAGTATTTTAGTAAAAATTTAAGATGGGTTTTCTTATGTTTATTTAATGTTTAATGAGAAATTCGCGTCTTTTAAATTGCTGATGTTGCTTAGAATTTAAGGGGGAAATATGATTTGTATCTATTTTGAAGCGTTGCATTGCTTATTTTTTATTAAGTGTATCTTATTACTGTTTTGCAAATATTGCTTTGCTGTTTCTTTTATTTTCCATTCATAAGAAAAATGTTCTGATAATTTGGTTATTCAATTATTGTCGATTTGCTCTTTTTACAAATAACATGAATTTATAATTTTTTTCCGTATAAAATGGTTAGGGAAACATTTTCGCTGAAGTGAAAATGTGATGAGGTAGAAACAACCATGCTTGTTTTTCTGTTCATGAATATAGAGCAATTTTATTTCCGATTTTTAGCCCTGAAAACCTGTTGTTAAGAGGCTTACTTTTATTGATATCTTCTGCTACACTCGTTTCACTCGGAAAAGTCCGAGCGCGTTCTGTGCGAGACAGACCAATCGATACCAGTTGCATTTGAATGCATGACCTAAGCGTAGTGGACGAGTAAACAGTGCGCAAAATCGCGTGTTCGTCGACCGCTGAATCTCACGACCGTTTTCCCCGCTAACGTACACTGCGGCAGTTAATATACTTGACTTGTGATTAAATTGCACAAGAGTGAAATTCGAAATGCTTATTTCCGGTTGGGTACGCCTTGTTTAAACGGGGCCGGTCTCTTGTAATTAAAAGGGGAGCACACCCATTCAGGATGTGGTATATTAATAATCCGGGCATGAAGACATATCGTAGTAAGGGCTTTAATTCAGTGCAATTAGCGTAGTTTTATAAAATTGAAGTGTCCATGCGTATATTTTTGATTAAATAATCTGCTTGTGGGAGGATATAAAGAGTTTAACTTGGTTTTCGCATATGAATAAATAAAACAAAGCGAATTTTTAACGTAGGACTACGTTCCTCCCATTGGGGTCTCAGGAAGGAATTTGATTCACACGCCAAAACGCCGCAAGAAAACGTTGTATGGGAGATACTCTATATCTCGGTAACTACATACGTTAAAAACATAACTGATGTCTTATTTTAGAGATAAAGAGTAACAACAGAAGTTACAAAAAAAAAATATTCAAAGTCGGAAAAGAGTTCCGCGATTAAAGTAGTCTTACGCCTTTAACATCAGCGACTGTTTGAAAAAGACAGTAAAAGAATTTGAAATTAGCTTTATAAGAAAACGGGATGCACTACTGATGATTTATTTATATAGGGAGGGAAATCAAAGTGTATTTGTAAAATCTGACCAAAAGATATCCCATTCTATCAGGGGTGGCCCAGAGGGGTGACCGGTGACGCCAGGGCCCCCCGTCGGGGAAAAATTTTGTATCTCGTCTGGGAAAATTTTTGTATGGGGTATTCAACTCTAATTGATAAATAATAATCTGGCGAAAATTTAGACCAATTTCATTACACTCGTCCCCGTACATCAGGTTGTGTCCCCCTGGGGGGCAAAGCGTGCCCCCCCCCCCCGTCGGATAAACTGTAGCGCCATTCCTGCTTCCTATAAAGAATTGAAAAAAGTAGGTTTATCTTCTAGAATCTGGGCTTGTTCTGTTTTTGAGAATCTAATTACTGTTTTCATATTCTTATTAATGACCAACTTAATTAATGCATTCATTTTAATTTATGAACATTTTGTAAACTTTAGGAAGAATACATCATTCTTTCGAGAATTGCTTTGTTCAAAATTAAAAAAAAAAAAAAATCTTCAGTTGCTTTTCAGTTTTGTTCAGTTCAGATGTAAATGCTGTCATATAAATCATCTTTACAGTTATCGTTTATTTTTTTTAATTTTATGAAAGTTAAAATTAGACCTTAGAGTGATAAACTTACTTTTCCATAACCTTCTTTGTACTTTGTTTTAGGAAATACTTAATTGGCGTTATTCATTATATCAGATTGAAACAACAGCTTCTGACGTTCATGTACACGCTGTATGTTGCTGGAGTTTTGGTATTTATTGACCTTAAAAGCTTCGAATTGGTGATAAAATATAATTTGAATAACATTGTCAAATGTTATCACATGTGCAGAGCTTCATGCACATAAACTAACCATGGCTTAACAGCCTGCATTCATGTAATGCATTTAACCCTAGGGTTTTAAAACAGTATGATAATTTTCAGTGCAGCTGATGCTGACGTCGCAACTCGGATATAAATCAAGAAATCACTGATCTTTTGATCTGAATGATTTCCCAGCTCATTTTAGTTCATTTTTCAACATCTCTAGCAATGCCAGATTTAGTTTTTTCATTTAATGAATAACCCATTAATTTCTATCAAATCAAAATTTTACAAACCAGAACAATAAATGACAGTTAAAAATAATGTATCAGCAAAAGTAATTTTTAGCTTGCGTTTTTTTTTTTTTTTTTTTTAAAAAGAAAATTACAAAAATAAATTATAAAAAAAAACAAAGCAAAAACAGTTACAGAGTCGCACCCATTATTAGAGTGGATTGCTTCGGAAAACATAATTGCTCTTTTTCAGAAAATCTCTCTTCAAAAAACGAACCATACTTATCAAAATAGCAAAGATGAAGAATCTATTGACGATATTGCCACCATATTAAATCTCAATCCATGGCTCAAAAATAGGAGAGAAGACATCATAATAGCACGACTTTTAATCCGGATGATTATCACTCTGGCGCTGTTGAATAAATGTGGTCTACAGTGACTCAAAAAAGTATTAGGGCACAATAAGCTATCAAACATTTTGTGAAAAAACAAATCAATTTTTTTATTTCAACCAAATTCTTTTTGTTCATGTCATATCTGTAGACTAAATAAAATCCAAAAACATGAAAATTAATTTACGGTATTGTTACAGTAATACTGAAATGAACATTTCTTTTTGCATAACTGAAATTAATGGTCAAAGAAGTTTTGGGGCATGCAAACAAAATTGTTCTATATCACTCAAACATTATTTCTTAATAATGTGTTGGTCCTCCTTTACATTTTATGACTGGGCATGTTTTATGTTTAGGCATGGATTTCACAAGATTTGCGCAAACGTTTCCTTCTATTTTATCCCATTCAGACATGAGTTTTTCCTCTAAGTTCCTTTTTGCTGGAAATTTTAAATTTACGAATTCGGTTATTCAAATGGTCCCAAATATTCTCAATGAGATTCAGATCTGGACTCTGTGCAGGAGTTCTAATTACTTCTTGACATTGATATAAAACCCAGAGTCTGCAGATATGAGCATTGTTCTTTGGGTCATTATCTTGATAGAGTTTGTAATGTGGCATTATGCCCATTTTTTCAGCACTCTGTTTCAAATTTTGTTTTAAAATGCATAAACACATATGTTTGTCCATCAATAAAATGTAAATTCCCAGACCATCTGGCTACCACCACTATGTTTTACAGAAGGAGTCATATTCTTCATTTCCAGTTCACTATTGGGTTTTCGCCATACCATTTGCTTCCCATCGCTTCCAAAATAGTGTATTTATTTTCATCTACAAATAAAACTGAATTCCAAAACTCCGGAAACTTTGTAATACAGGATTTAGCAAATTCTAAACGATCTCTTCGATGTGCTTTACTGAGGAATGGTTTTCTTCTAGCTACTCGGCCATGAAAATTGTATTTTCTCAAGATATTCCGGACCGTTTCTGGATTAGCAGACTTGTTAAACCTTTGTTGCGCTTTTAAAGTTAATTTGACTGCACTGGTTTTAGGATTGCAAGTAATTTTTCTAACAATTCACCTTTCTTCACGCTCAGTGAAACGACGTGGACGACCTGTTCTTGGTCTGTTTTTAACTGATTTTGTCTTCTTGTATTTCGAAATTATATTATGTACAGTAGATTTACAATTTCACCAATTTTTCTCTCGGAGCTCCCACGTTTCCAATGACAAATGGTAAGTTTTCTGATGTCAATGGATATCTCTGATTTTTTTCGACCCATGCTACCATGCAAATGATGGGCTAACGTAGTAGCTCTTGCTTCTTAACTAGTGTTTTCTAGGTTTACAATTCTATTTGCAGTTGTATCAGACATTGTGCCAGAATTGGCTTCTTGTCGAGCTGGATTTTCTGAATGCCCATATACTTTTTTGACCTTAATTTCGTAGTTGCAGACAAACCATTTCAAAATAGTTCAGTTCTATATTAGTTGTATTTAATTGTAATGGTTGTAATAAATTTTTCAGAGTGTTTAGATACAAAAACTATTAAAATTATTTTTTGTTTTCATGTAATAGTAGAAATTTACGAAATGAACTCTTGAACGTTTCTTGTGCCCCAATACTTTTTTGAGTCACTGTACATAATAACCCTCTGTGTCAAATAGGCAATCAAGAAAATAATATTGAACATACTATCCTGTACTGTCGCAAGTACTCCAACCTCCGGAAAAACTCAATTTAGATAACCATTTGTTTTCTTCATTCAAAGCTTTTATTCAAAAATTGTTTTTAATAACTGGCAACTTAGGATTTTCCTGCAATCTTTGAAGTTTTTCGACACATAAAGTGCATCGTTTTGGATTTAAGGGATAACGGCCTTGGTTGTTAGAAATCCCATTTCAATCGTCATCAAAACAAATCATGGTAGAAATCCCATTTCAATCGTCATCAAAACAAAGCATGCTAGAAATCCCATTTCAATCATCATCAAAACAAATCATGGTAGAAATCCCATTTCAACCATCATCAAAACAAATCATGGTAGAAATCCCATTTCATTCATCATCAAAGCAAAGCATTTATTTGCTTGGATATAAGTTCATAGTCAGTGGTGTACTATGATTTACTAATAAAAACCGACAAATTTTCTTTTAATTTGAAAACACGGTTTTTGCGTTCCAAAATTCTTTTCGTTCACGTTTCCACCGACAACAGAATAAATTGTTCATGGAATGCATTTTATGATACTCTTACTGTTTATAGCGGATATATCACATTAACGTTTTCAAAGTAACTAGATGCAGGAATTTTGAACTTCTATTATTTCTCATGCGAATCCGCGTCATTCCTAAATCTGCATTCTTCCCTCCCTAGACACCGTTTCCTAGTAATTTAAATATCGATCCGAGCGAACTCGCTCGCCGATAAAAGGGGGGGGGGGGGGAAGAAAACTGTTTATTTCCCTTCCTATCGTGTTACGTCTGTGTATCTTATTTGTGTTCTTTCTTGGAGCCCATAAGATTTATATTGTTTTGTGTAATTATATTCAATGGGTGTTTCTTACACAATTCTAGGTTTCAACGAAATAAAATATATTTGATTCATTTACACTTTTCTTGATTGCTTCTGTTGAATCAGTCATTAACTATTTTTTTAAACAGCATAAGTATTTAAAGTTTTGCATGCAGAATTCATTAAAGTAATTTATCTGTGATTACAGTGTCCGTATTACTATTTTAATGAAATTTTTAGGTCCCCCCCCCCCCCTTTTTTTAAAAAAACTGAAATGGAATTTGTCAGATTTCAAATTCGCTCACCACTGTGAGAAAAATTTAATGTTCTGAAGGAGAGGGGGGGGGAATACCCTGTAAAGCTGATTTCTGCCATATTAACAGATTTCAAATGTGTATTTGAAAGAAAATGGTAAGTTTGTTTCTTGCTCTTTAAGCAATTAGTAATGGGAAAATGCTTAAAATTACTCACAAAGAATTAATGTTCAAGTACATTTTTCTTGAATTTTTTCAAATATTGTTTTCGGAGAGACTGTATATAAAATTTATAAATATAATTTTACGTGTACCTTGATGAAATGTCTTCTCCGTTATGAAAATTTTCGTTCTCTAACTACAGGGCTATTCAAAAGTCCGTAGACATACTTTTAGAGTTGGTCAGGCATACAGAAACGAGACGTTTTCATGATGAAACATGAGGTTGCAAACGGAGACTGTCCCAGGGTGCTCTTTGCCAGTGAATTAAAAAAATAATAACTATAAAAAAACTTTTTGAGAAAACGCTTTTACCCATAGAATGCAAAAAGAAAATTTTTTTCTCAAAAATCTGGAGGTCAAAACAAAAATCTTAAATGCTTGAGGCGCTGAAAACAATAGAAGAAAGATATAAAACCACAGTGGTTATCGTAAGAAACGAAATGTTATTAAACATTCATCATATAAAATATATTATAAATGTGATTTCAATTATAATTTACTTACAGCTTTTCTACCTGCTTCTCACGCTTTTCCGATTTTTGTTTCGAACTCCAGATTTTTGAGAAAAAATTTTCTTTTTTAATGCACTGGTAAAAGCGTTTTTTTTTTAGAAATTATTTTTAATATTTATTATTTTTATTGAAACATTTAATTTACTGTGCATTTTAGTTCTCAAAAATACTATAGATGGCGCCCCGGAAACCTACCGAGTGCAAACGTAATTTTGCGAATTTTTTGTGAAAAATTGATAATTGAGAACTAAAATTATTAAAATATTGCATTGTCATCAATACCCAATAAATATACGAAATTTCAGAACCCTAGAGATTAAGAAGCGAGTGAAAAATCGATCACAAAATTCCAACCTTACATACATGAAGCATTTCGAACTTAGTAAAAGTGTTAAGAACAAAAAGATACACCAAATAAAGTGTTCAACGCAAGTTTACTATAGAATATAAATTCTCATTAACACAACAACAGAGTTGCATGAACTTGGATGATTAAAACACGTCTTATTGCAAAACGGCGGTGGTCTTTACAAATTCCCGGGTTTTTCAATTAGCCTATGCCATATAACCTGGTGCTCGTATATTCGACATCCATTTATGTATAAGTTGTTGTTTACTACATTTCATGAGATCAAATGAATCTCACCTTGATTCAAATTAATAAGAGAATATGCTTCATTTCCCCCAAAGAATAAACGATTTCAATGGATTCTGCAATTGAATCGGAGCCGGCTCCAGGGGTGTGCAGCCTGTGCCGGAGCATAGGGCGCCGAGCGTGCAGGGGCGCCAATTCCTCATCATAAATTTGAAAAATTTCGCGCTTTATATGGCTGCCGACTGGAACACAATAGAAATAATTTACTATAATTAAATAATTTACTACAGCTAAATCTTAATTATTATAGTTACTTAGTATATAGTTAATAATTATAGTTAATAAGTCTATGTAATAATTATAGTTAATAAATCTATGTAATAATTATAGTTAATAAGTCTATGTAATAATTATAGTTAAAAAGTCTGTGCAATAATTATAGTTAAATCTTTTAGCAAATGTACCAATATACGATATATATAAAGGTGGAGCGCCGAATACTCTGGAGCCGGCTCTGAATTGAATCATTGATTGCAGAAGCCATACGAGTCAATAATATCAAAATACTGGGAGCTTTAAAAAAACTGATTGATTTTTTAAGTCAATAATTAATTTTTCTTTCTTTATTTCACGTGGTAGCTTTTATATACCTATAATAATGTGACTTTACTCGACTCTTGTCATTTCTTCACTCATTATGTAAATACCCCTTTAAAATGTGAAAACAGCATAAACGCAATTTTGAAGGGGGGGGGGAAGGGAGACTTATGTGGTTTCTGCAATCAACGATTCAGTCGTTGATTCGACAAAAAACAAGTCCCCCCTTTGTATTCTTGGTTAATCACTTTAGTTCTTGCATTTTTTCGAAATCTGTAACATTGAGTATTGTGGTGTCTTATAAAAAGTAGCCGAGAAATTAGGCAATAATTCTTTTAATTTAGTTTATTAAATTACACAAACAGGAATAGCACAACATAAATAAACAAACACACATATATATTAAAATAAAGAATAGAAAATTATACATTACAAATTCTTGTATTTCGGGTCATGGCCACAAAATCATAACAGCCTCTTCATTCTCAAACACAACCACACTCAATAATGTCCGACAGCCAACTAAAACTTCTCAAAACAGTCTTGTGTTGCGCCATCTATCGTAGGCAACAACAATAACAAAGTGAAATTCCTTAGAGTATCTTAAGTTATTGATTTAATTATTATATTTGGAAATTCTAAATCATTTATTTTCCATCTACTGTAAACTCTCGCTACAACGATATCCGATGCAACGATATGTCCCTCTACAGCAATACAATGTTGTGGTC
Organism: Araneus ventricosus; assembly: GCA_013235015.1. Lineage (NCBI taxonomy): Eukaryota > Metazoa > Arthropoda > Arachnida > Araneae > Araneidae > Araneus > Araneus ventricosus. The sequence goes on along the minus strand of BGPR01002523.1, from coordinate 44,234 downwards.
CCGGTGAATTTTCATAGAACATAATGTTAATCTTCCCTCAATATAACGATATTCTGTACAGAAACAAACCCCTGTTTATTTTTTTTTTATTTTTTAAATCTCAGTACCATTTTCTTCCTCTAACAATATTTCATGGAGGAAAAGCAAACTGATAATGATGAAAATTCCAAAAATGACGGTGTTTCATATGCTGAAGAATGTGTTTTGAGCCTTCAAAAGTCTTTAACTGAGCTTGAAGATAAAAGTGGAAACATGTCTGGAATTAACAGAGGTTGATTATCTTATGTTTTCTGCAGGAGTTAGATATTCTGTCCGAAATTACAGACAAAATGGAAAATGATGATAAAGAGGACGACGATGATGATACAGATCCATCTCAATCTTTATTGACATCCCAGGAACCTCTTCAATCAGTTCATTCCCTACGGGTATTTCTTTTAAAGCCTTTCATCCACAAATGATGATCAGTTTCGTGCATTAGGCTATGCAAACCTTGTTAGTTGACTTAACAGTTTAAAAAATGAATAAGCAGACGAAAATATTAGATTTTTTCGATAAATAAGTTTCTCAGGTATATGTGTATAGCTGAATTTTCGAATTGTTGTATGCTTTAACAATCATTAACACTCTGGTGATGCTTCTTTTGCAAAATGTATATTGTTGTATTGTGTCCGCATTAAAACAGCCAAAGTTTTTTTTATATCATAATTATATCGCCCCTCAATATAACGATACATCCCTCTATAACAATATCTATTTTATCCCCAAAGTATTGCTGTAACGAGGTGTTACTGTATTTAATTGAAGCGTTGTGAATTTTTGCTCGCTGTACTTGCATTAAAATTTTTTAAAAAAATCAATCAAAATTTTATTTTCGAATAAATTGCGATGAAAAGCATTTTCCTAGAATAATACCCCGAAGAAAGGGATAGCCTTTACCTTAAACAAAAAGCTCTCTCGGCGCATAAAGTAGAGGATGTGGGATTTAGTAATGATGGCTCACCGAATAGAAGGCTCCCATTACGAAAATTGCTATCCTCTTCAGTGACCGTGGGAGGGGGGAACTGAGGCAACGGTATCATTTGCAGTTAAGTGATTCATGAATATTTATAAGCCTAGAATATTTGAATGAGACGGGCATTTTACACGCCGTTCAATGAAAGTGTATTGGAAATATATGCATTCGGTTGTTCTATGGATGCGGTATTCAGAAACCTCCATCCATTCTTTATCGCGTTTGTGACAATGACAAATCATTTTTACAATGACGTGTGGTATTTCCTGTTTTTGTTTAAATGTATTAAAGGGGGCACATTACCCAAAATATGGACACAGTATCAATTTTTATTTTATTGGCTTATTTTGTTGATCTTATCTTTCTACTTAAAAAAAACAAAATTTCGAATTTGTATCTTTAGTATTATAGAAGTTATATAGTTTTTTATTTACGATGACCAATGATAAACATGCGCAAATGACAACTTTGATTGGCTTTTTCTCCATGTCGGACTATTCTTCACTTTCATGTTTTCAAAATGCTAAGGCTTTTTTCCTGTTTTAGATAGAGTTTTCAATTTTTTTAAAACTTTTTTTATGGTTTGGTTATGCATATGATAAAACTGTGCATTAGTTGCTTAGTTTTTTGATATACAAGTTATAAATTGAGGTAGCGCTATATTTCCTCAGTTTTAACCACATAAAACAGTGAAAAATCTATATTTAAGCGAATATTAGATGCACCTTAAAATCCATGCACAGTTTTATGTTATATATTTCAGTGAATCTGCGAAGCAAATGTATTCATGTTTTAAAAAGTTGTAGGGAATTTAAAAAATTGAATTTTTTTTAAAAACATTTAAATTTCATCTTAACAAGCTGATCCAAATGAATTTTTTCTCTTTAAGATGACTTTATAAGATTTTTAAGTTTTAATAGTATGAAAACTTTTTCAATAATACTTCAAATAAATATACTTCAAATTTTCAGAAGGTAATGTGTCCTCTTAACGTCTCGTTTTAAAGCATTACGAGGGCTATTTTGGGATGGGCCTCTGAATTTTGGATCGCGGTCAGATGGCGAGGACGACACCTAAGCTGGCACCCCCTCTCCAAACTTCCGGACCATGCCAACGTGAGGATGTTTAACTCCCTACTTGTGATTTAACGTGCAACAAGCCCAATACACAACGGATATTCAGTGGAATCGGGTTGGTTTCGAACTTGGAAACCCTCCGGCCCCTAAGCCGAAACCTTGCCAGTAGGCCACCTCGGCCCTGTGAAACCTAATTAGGACACTTATATAGGAATTTTAAAATTACTTTTTGTTTAAAATGTGCTGAAGATATTTCATAATGAATTTTTTTATCTTAAAGATTGTTAAGTTTTAATAGTATGAAAACCTTTAATAATTCTTCATAATGAAAAAAATTCAGAAGGTAATGTGACCTGTTAATGTGTGCAATTTAGATGCGAGAGTAAAAACTCATTGGTTCACTATTTTGAATCGAAGTTAAGCTGCATACTTTTTTACTTTCTCGTATAAGAAGAGAAAGTATTGTAATCGTCAAAAAATTCGAACTCGAGATTTTGACGAATCTCCACGTTTTAGACCTCCCTGAGTCCCAAAAACACAATTTTGGAATTATGTTTGTCTGTGTGTCAACACGATAACTCGAAAACTATGAGAGCTACGGGGATGAAATTTGGTATGTGGTCTTTGCACATAATTTGTAGGTTTCTATCAAATTTTGGACAAAATCCGTCAACGGGAAGTCTGTCTGTATGTCCGAAGTCATGCGAACACTATAACTCAAAAACTTGAATAGCTAGATAGATAAAATTTGGTACACAGTTTTATCGTCATGAATGTAGGTCCGTATAAAATTTCGGGCCAAATCCGTCAACGGGTTGACTGTCTGTCGGTCTGTATAATCGCATACTTGTTAAGCATTCGTTTCAAAACCGATCTCCATGCGCATGCGTACTTAGCAATCTCTGGTACCAAGCGGGAGGATTACATCACTTTGTCCTTGAGACGGATAGATATGTTTTATCTCCTGTTTTGTTTCCGCTCGCTCTTATAATAGCGGATCTTGCTGGAGTGTGATGGAAAATAAATATTGCTAAGTTTTAATACATAGGCATCTCTTTTAATATGATTCATCACTTAAATATTTTACAATTACTATAATCTGCAATGAAAAACCTTCTGATATTCGTTGCATTTTGGATTAAAGTAGGTTCGATTTTTTTTTATCCACGCAAGGGGAAGGTAAATGACAAATTTTTGAGCAGTATACGAGAATGTTTTGGGGAGGCCACTCCCACTGGTTTTATAATGTCCGTAACTCAGAAGTTCAGTTAAGTTTTGATTATCCGGGTCATAAAGGCCGAAGAAATTAACAACATTCTAAAAGGTGTTTCAACCGAAAGTTTTCAAGAACGAACCGGAATAAATAAAAAGTTCCCTTTGATAAACCGTATTCCCTCCGTCCTTGAGTGTTAAGTCCGTTATTAAAGTTAATTCAGTTTGAAATATTTTCAGCCGTGTATCCTATTACGTTCTTTTTTCTCTGACTCGTCATGCATTATGAGCAAACGTTAAGCATGCCCTTTAAATATAGAAAAAGTTTTAAGTTATGAAATGGGTTGATAAATGTTTTGAAAAAAGATCAGCTATTATCTTTTCTAAAAAAAAAAAAAAAAAAAAATGCATTTTAGAATGATCAATGATCTTTCCTAATAGTTTTTTTAAAAAAAAATTTCGGTTGTTTTAGACCAATTTTGTGAATGTATTTTGTATTTACGTCTTCCCCTTGGCCTTTTCCTTGACGAAACTACGTTTGTTATACAGTAATAGCTAGATACAACAATGCTTTGGGGACCAAATAAAGATATTGTTATAGAGGGATGTATTGTTATATTAGAGAGGCAATATAATTACGATATAAAAAAAGTTAAATTTTGGTTGTTTTAATGTGGACACAATACAACAATATATATTTTGCAAAAAAAAAAGCATCAACAGAGTGATGTTTGTTAAAGCATATAAAAATTTGAAGATTCAGCTATACAATAAAATAGTTCACATACCCGAGGAATTTATTTATCGAAACAATCCAATATTTCCGTTTGCTTATTCATTTTTTAAAAAGTTAAGTCAACTATCAAGGTTTGCAAGGAGTCTAATGCACGAAAATGATCATCATTTGTGGATGAAAGGCTTCAAAAGATTGCCGGTAGGGACTGAACTGATTGAAGACAGGAGTGGCGCTAGCGTCTGCCCGACGGGGGTGGCACGGTCTGCACGACAGGGGAGGGGCATGACTTGCTGTGCGGGGGAAAAGTGTAATGAAATTGGTTTCAAATTTTCGCCAGATATTTATCTATTAGTTGAATACCCCATTGCGGGAACGAGGTACAAAAAATTTCCCCGACGGGCGGGGGACAGTATCCCTGACAGGGAGGCCCTGCCCCCCCCCCCGGTTCCTCCACTGGCGCCACTTCTGATTGAAGTCGATAAAGGGATATCAATAAAGATTGGTATGTACCTGTATCATCCTCTTCATCATCATTTTCCATTTCGTCTGTGATTTCTGACGAAATGGGTTATCTTCGGTAACTCTTTCAAAAACCATAAGATCATCATCCGCTGTTAAATATTCCTCCTCGTTAATTACTGACATTTTGTCACTTTTTTTTTCTTCAAGCAGAGTTTAAAACTTGAAGTCTCAAAACACATTCTTCATCCATCTGAAACATCGCCATTTTTCGAATTTTCGTCATTATCAGTTTGCTTATCCTCCACGAAATATTGTTACAGAGGAAGAAAATAGTGTTGAGATTTAAAAAAAAAAAAACATTTTTGTACAGGGGTTTATTGCTGTACAGAATATCGTTACACTGAGGGGAGATTAACATTATGTTCTATGCAAATTCACCGGGACCACAAAATTGTATTGTTGTAGAGGGATTTATCGTTGTATCGGATATCGTTGTAGCGAGAGTTTACTGTATTATTAAGCAACCTGTAGATGAGCCATCCTTATTCTGTAATAATTCCCCATTTCGGGTGACACGTGCTTTTTAGTAAGGTTTATATTTCCTTACCCGATGTCCTCTTAGTTATCTTATCTAGCTGGCTATGCTGTTGACTTAAAGTTTATTGATGATCATCTTTTATTTAGAACCATCATAAATTTGCAATTTTAATTAAAAAAGCTTTAATTTCATTTTATTTCTTTTAGCGTTTAGACTCGGATTTCCATTTCTCCAAATTCGTTATTCATATATTTATTTCCCTGAAACTCACCTCGGTTCTTTAATTAAATTTTTCCTTTAAGGATTCTGATTAGAGTTCGAGATGTCTAGAAACAAATAGCAACTTGAACAAAACTCTGTAAAATTTATCTTATTTATTTATTTATTTTCTGTTTGCCCTGATTTCTTTTAAAGAATAGCCTCTAAGCTAGTCACTATGGTTACTAAGGGATGTAACTGAATGCCCGAAAGTTGTAGAGAAATAACAAGGAAGTTAACTTTGTTATGCAGGAAAAATCGTCGCTGGGATGAGTAATTAAGGTAATTTCTTGTGAAAAGAAAGTAAGACGGCGAGTTTTTCATTTCTGTTTTGTTTTCTTCCAATTTAATTCTAATTTTCCCCCTAATTTCGTTCTAATTAAAATGCAAATTATTTTACCTGAACTTTTATTCTTCTCGCTATTAAAATCGTACAACAGTAGTTGTCATTCTTTTCTCTTGAATGTTTCTAGTAAAAATTTTCTTTCTTTACTTTGAAGCTGGATTTAGCTATGATTACCAAAAACTTTATAAAGCTCACAAACAGTATCTCCGTTTTATTTAAAGGTAATTTCTTTCCACCTGTTTTCTAATTAATATGACACTTAAGGAAAGTTGTAGGCTTAACCATTTATGGAGCCTTCACCCGGCCATTCACTTCACAGATAAACTGGATATTTTGGAACGCAAGAAGGAAAAAGGTATAAAAATCTATGGAAATCGGCCAAATGGCTTGTGGTGGTTGGAATTCCGTCTGGTCTGAAATCGGAACGAAAAATCAGAAGGACCCTGAAAGAGGCTAGGGAAAAGAGCAGTGCCTTTCGTAGATTGAAGCCTCGCTTTAAGGGTAGCGTAAATTAAAATATGCTGTCTAGGAAAAATCGAAGAGCGATTAACAAGCATCTGTAGGGAGGGAAAGAAGATCGCTCCCTCTACCTTCGTTCAGAGTTAGCGTTCTTTTAAATACAAGTGAATGGCGTGCCTGTATTTTTCGAGTAAAGTGTGTGAAAAACAAAACGTGCTTAGACAAATGGTATGCCTATACTTCAAGTGAAAGGCCGGCTTTAGGGTGAACTTGAACGTACGCCATTGTTATTTCCTATGGAATGCAGATAAACATCGTATCTTTTCTGATTTTCAATTTCTGTTTTCTTGTCAATGTGGCTTACTATGACCATTATGTACGTTACTGCAGGCTGTTTATTGTTTGGCGATCTGATTTTAAAAGTTGACAGAACCTAATTTTCAAAAAAGTAAAAGTTATAGCTATAAAACTAATATTCTAAAATGGGATATAAATTTATTCGTACACGAAGAAGACATAAAATGTTTTCTATAAATGATTTTAGTAGACTTTATATTAAGTAAATTTAAAGCAATAGCTTCTGTAACATCAATTTTAGCATCGGTGTACTGTTCAGCAACGGATTCCGCGACTACCACTTTTGGACGATTTTACGCCGGAAGGGGGTGTCAGGCAATGAGTCACATGAGCGCATTTCCGGAGTTCTTTGTTAGATCACGCTCAGTAAAATGTAAATATCACCCTTGCATTCATCACTTTCCCCCTATTTTGATGAAAATAACTCTGCCCGGCGCATGCGCAAAAGCGCGGAGGATTTCCGATTCCGTTGCTATACAATAATTGTATAGTAGGAAGGCAAATTTGTCCGTTAGTCTCCACAGTTTTCCAGATAGATTACCGATCGGACTAAAAACAGAAACCTATAAACAGGGAATTGTTATTGAAAAACTTTCAGTTTTTATCTTTTATGAATCTTGGATCACTGTTAGTTTGAAGCATACGAAGGTTAAGTTCACTTTTAAAATTTTCTTTCATTCGTATCAATCGTGGCAATAGGTTTAAACTGAAATTTTAAAATCTCTTCCATCCTGAAACTTTTTTCTGTTCTGAATGAACATAGTAATGCTTTTCATCTGCTGTCGATCAAATTAGAAACCTTATTATTTGTTCAGGAGATTAAAAAATAACTGATAAGTGCATCAAATTGTTTTAAGCTATGGAGATGAATAATCAATGAAATCAAATGCATTGTCAATTGAACAATTAATTTAAATAGTATTATCTAAAGAACCATGTTTTATATAAACGATGCTTATAGTGTCTTTTATTTTTTTTTCATCCGTAATCTTGACCAAAGGGTAATTTTTTTCAAATACGAGATAAATGGAATAATGCACCTAATATTTGCATTTTCCTAATATATCAAAAGTCTCTTACAAAAAACTTTGATTTTCTTATTTCATCCACATTTAAGAGATTGAAGTTAGAATGCACCACATTTTCTATGAAAATTGAGCGAAATTTTATTTAAGAAATTGTAACGTGTAAAACCCTATCAACTCAAAACTGTTTTATATGTTACTTTTAAGTTTATTTGCACTTTTAATCTTTGCACTCCCCGGCATAACGTTTCCGAAAAGAAAATGAGGATCACATTTCAAAAGAAAAAGAGGGGGGGGGGCACAGTTTCGATTTCTGCCATTTATGTAGGTCCCTTGGAGGATAAAATGGGATGAAAAAAATTAAATCTATAGGTTTGAAAAATTTGTACACATGTTCTGATGAAAAACAGTCCCAGGTTCGTCCTTTTTTAGTTTTTCTTGAATATCTATAATAACTATTTAGTTTTCAATTTACAATTGATTTATCAAATTAATGAACGTGAAATCCCCTACAAATACAAGATTTTTTCTTCTAGCTTGAATAGTTTCCGAGATAATGGGTCTGAAAGTTTACCAGTAGTCTTGGATTTGATCCCCCTTTTTTAATTTGTTTTTTTTTTTTTTTGAATATCTCGAAAACGATTTAATTTTCAAATCACATTTGATCTAACAAGTTAAAGAGCGTAGAATTCCCTACAAATACATGCTTTTATTTTTCTTCAAACTTTAATAGTTTTTGAGATAATTGGTCTCAAAGTGGATGCATTTGAAAAAACTCTTAGTTGATAGTCCAGTCAACGAAGGGTTTGAAAAAAACCATTAAATCGTATAGTTTTGTAAATTCGTACACATGTTCGCGAGAGGCTTCTGTTGTATGTACTAAAAGTTTCCGGTCTTGGGGGGGGGGGCTCGCGCCGCCATCATAGATTTCATCCCTCTCTTTTTTAGTCTTTTTTGAATATCTCAAAAACTATTCAATTTTCAGTTACATGTAATACAAAAAGTTAATGATCGTAAAATTCTATATATATATAGGAAATTGTTTTTCTTCTAGTTTTAATAGTTTCTGAGATATTTAAGAAAAACTAAAAAAAAAAGGGGGATGAAATCCAAGATGGTAGCACACTTTGAAGCCCATTATCTCGGAACTGTTAAAGCTAGAACAAAAATAAAAATACGCTTTTATAGGGAATTTTACGTTCTTTAATTTGTTGTTTCACATGTGATTTGAAAATTAAGTAGTTTTCGAGATATTCAAGAAAAACTATTAAAAAAAAGGGATAAAACTCAAGATGGCCGCAAACTTTGAGACCCATTATCTCGGAAACTATTATAGCTAGAAGAAAAATAAAAGCATTTATTTGTAGATAATTTTACGCTCTCTAATTTCTTAAATCAATTGTAATTTGAAAACTGAATATTTTTCGAGATATTAAAAAAAAAAAAGTGGGATGAAATCCAAAATGGCGGCGCGAGCTCCCCCTTTAGGACCGGGGAGTTTTAGTATGTTCATCAGGTTCTCGGATTCGGTGATTTTTTTTCCGCTTCCTCTTTCTTCAACAATGGGCGCCGCCGTATATTGAAGGACTGGAATGATTATCCCGAAGGGACAAATTAGCTGGTAATCGAAATTAGCTGGTTATTTGTTAATTTTAAGAAATGTTGAAAAATGTCACAGATTTCTATTGTTAATCTTATAAAAGTTGACTTAATTTTCGGTATTGACAAATTTGCATTTTTTTTTCTTTTGTCAAATCAAAAAGACATCCTTTATTTTACAATAGAAGACTTTGTGCAAATACAGAAATAAATATTAAAATTTTTAAAAAAATACGTATTTTTTAAAAAATATTTTTTTAATTTTTCGATAAAACCTATTTTTATTAAACAGAAAATATCCTATGCTTTGAAAATACGTGAATCTATTGTTCGTTTCAAAAACCCGAGACTAGCAGTTTTGGACGATTTTACTATGGAAAAGGGTGACAGACAATGTGTGAGATGATCGCTTTTCCTTGGGATGTTTTTTTTTTTGTTAGGTCATGATTAGGGGTACATTTTTTTAGTTATCCTTTGCAGCAAATCAATAAATGAAAATAAAATGCTTCTATATACTGCCATGTAAAATTTAAACATATCCCCCTCCAATTATCACTTCACCCCTATTTTGTTGAAATCGACTCCGCCTGGCGCATACACAAAAGTTCGGAGGGTTGCAGTATCTGAGAATGTTAAGTACGCATTCGTGTACAAAAGTGTTTAACTTTTTTGGTTAAGGTTGTTAAAAAGTGCTTAATTTTTGCAGAAATTTCTCACTACATACCCTGCATCATGAAATAAGGTAAGAATTTGTATGGAAATACTTTGATATCCAAGGGGATTAGTAAAGAGTTACAAAAATTAAATTTTTATACGGCCCTCATAGAACAAAAATGTCAATTAGTAAAATGCTTCTTTTACATTCATCTATTCACATACAAAGTTACACACTTCTATTTGCAAAACTTACAGATATATAAGAAGACAAAGTTGTTGACTTAGACCGTTTTTCCACACCTCTCATTGCTGTTTGATCCGGTCTTTCGACGTACATTGTAGGATAATATGCATATTTTAAAAAAAAATATTTAAAGGGCAGAATCAGGCAATAACAATGTATTTGTTAACTCTTTTTATATCTAAAAACTAGTCAAATAATACATTAATTGAAGTATTTACAAAAATGGTTTATCTTGTGTACCTTCAAAAAATATTCACGGTGACATATCAGTAGTGAGGCTCATCTTTCCAGAAACAAGCAGTGCTATAAAAATATTACTAGAATACAATCGAAATATAATTTTTCTAAATACTTATAGCTGCAATTATCGGAATTGTATTTTAAATAATTCCAGTCCTTTTTTCATCGACGAGTTCCGTTTTAATAGGAGAAATCGAATATGTAGGAAGCAGCCACGTTCCCGTTGAGGCAACATGAAAGTTAATCCGAAATCTAAAAACAGCCAATGAAAAAAAAATCAAGAGCGTGAAGGCGAGCCATGGGTGAGATTAAAAGGGGGAGGGGAAAGAATTCTGTTTTTATTCAAATTGTGGGAAAAAAAGGAATTCTGTTTTTAACGCAAAATATTAGCAACCGAAAATCCAGTTCTAGCGAAGCTCTTAAGACAAAAAGAATAACTATTCGCCTTCGTCCATTATGTCATTTAGTTGTACGCATTGAGCGAATTTTAGTGCCTTCCGAAACTGTTTGATGTGCACCCCATCCCATGTCTTGTCTTACTTTTTCATTCATTTTCTGTCTTCTTCGTTAATAATCGAACTCTCAGAGTAGAGAAATGAGCAAGTAAGAGTAAAAACAAAAATATGAATTTTAAAAATAATTTTAGTAAGTTCTGCAACTCTGCAGACCTAAATGGCGAGTCTTCACTGCCTTTAGGTAAAAAGCTTAATAATAAGCACAACGCTAAGAGCAAATAATTCCGTATTCTTGTTCAATATTAGGCTATTTTCCTGTTATACATTAAATTTTTATTTTCTCAAGTTTGTCCTTCCTTTCTTTATGAAGTCGATAGTTGCTACTATCTGCCAATAAAACTGAGTAACAGTTTGGCATTAGCAATTTTTTTTTTTTTTATTCATCCATGATGATTGGATCATGTACTATTAAACATAAGGTAAATGCTCCAGTAGTGGGCCACTTAAGGGTATTTCCTCAATTATCATCTAAACTTTTGAGAAGTTTCACTAATCTGTATTTTTTTATGGTTGTTCAAACTTTTATCTAAAATAATAATCACCTCAAATATCAAAATAATTGTAATATAATTTTTAAAAAATTAAAGACTTAGATCACTCCTATGCACCAGAAGTGGGCATAGCAAAAGTGGGCCACCCAGATTTGTCAATTGTGCCAAAGAAAAAAGAATAAAATCATTATATATAGTAATAATAACAATACATTAACATTATACACTATAAATAATGCAATAAAAATGGCTTGATATAGGTGAAATCTTTTATTTATAGATTCTAGTCACATGAGATTTACATTTTTTTCTCTAACAGCCAATTTTTTATTAAAGGTATATACTAATTATCAATCTTTCATTTTAAGTTCTGTTTGGGGCATTATGGATATTAAATCTTAATATTTTATGTTGAATAAATCTATTTTTCTTTTATCATCTTCCCTCTACAGCCAGAAAAGAGCCCTTTTAAATGGTGATGGAATATTTTTTGATGGTCCAGCTATGCGATAGTTATTATTGTCTGCCTCGTTACAGAGCCCAATTAATTCTTGAATATCAGTCTTTTCCTCAAGTGTAGTATAAAATATTTATTATTTAAGTAATTGGTCAGAATGTTCCATTACTGTACCATTAATGTATCAGAAGTGGGCCATGTGGCCCACGACTGGTTTTGATAAAAATAAAGCAAATCTAATTAAATAAAAATACTTTACAAGATATAACCTTATTATTAAACATCACCAAAACAGATTATTTGAGAGAAAGCATGTGCTCCAGTACTGGCCTCCCTAGGCCCACTACTAGAGCATTTAGTAAAACATTGATCCAAAAGTGGGCCACCCTTCACTATCCATAAATTATCAATATTATTTAATTTAAAGATAGTTTATAATACATTCATTATATAATCAAATAATATCAATAATAATTCATTTTAAAAACAAATAGAATGTATGCTAAAAAATAGTTGAATGAAGAGTTACCTCTTAAGGAAATCACTAAGAATGAGCTAAAAATGCTTCTCTCAGAGACCGACTTCAACAACAAACTTTCTAGCTCCTAACTAAACAGGAAATAAAGGCTGTGCCTTTGGTATTTCGTTAATAAGGGTTTCAGCCTACCAGAGGCAGATCTCTTATTTCATTGGAATGTTGGAATTTCTTGTTTTTCAACTTAAAAATTCAAGTGGCCCACTACTGGAGCACTTACCTTATATTTGCATTTTGCAGTGTTTCTATGTTGAATAAACTTGCATTTCTGTAGTAAATATATCCATATAAATTTGTGAGAAGCCCCTTGAAATTTAAAAAATTAACATGTTTGTCTGTAAGTTTTGCGATAGAATCATGAAACTTGGTTTATACTGGATAAGTGTAAGAGGAACATTTCACTCATTCACACTTTTGTTCTACGAGAACATATAAAAATTTAATTTTTTTAACTTTTTATATTCAACTTCCGCAGAAACTAAAGTGTTTTGACACAAATTCCTATCTTATTTGATGAAACTTTGTAATTGGAAGTATATGTCTAAGTGCAATATATAAGGAAATAAATTCTTGTTCCACTCTTTTGGGACACCCTGTTTTCAACTTTTGTGTAGTGAAAGATGAGAATACAAAAGAATTTGCTTTCATTCAAAAGAAAATGGCGTTTTATGAGCTTTGCCACAGGAGTTGCTTAAAAAGTGGCTGGAGTGTACTGGAAGAATATTAGTGATTTCAAAAAGTGTTAGGCCGAATTTTTTAAAATTATTTACTGACTTCTTTTATAAAGCAATGAGTATATGCATTCTTAGTGAATTAATTTTCAAAATTATCGTTTGAGTTTAAAATATTATAAGACTTCATCGATTATCCTTATTTCTGAAATGAACAACTTTTGGAATGAAGTTCATCGAATTTATTATCGACTTTTTAATTTTTATTTCTGATACTGTTTTCGAGTGCCTATGTTAGTGCTCATTTGAATTATCTGTTGTAAAAAAGAAAAAAATGTTTGTTATTAATGTCTTGATTTATTTATATTAGTTCTGAGTTGATGTTTTTGAATGAAGGAACATTTCTGCGCTGTAATTGCAGTACCACGAAAATGTCTGTTTCATTGGGTGCTGGTTTACGTGTTTAATTTCGAATCTGGAAATATTCCAATAGTGGATCATTTAATATTAAAGAAAGCATTTTATTGCAATAGTCTTGCGTGTTAAAGAAAGCATTTTATTGCAATAGTCTTGCGTGTTGCCAAAAGTAATCATAACTTAATAGTCGATGTTCTTAGATGTAGTGGGAAACAAATCATTCTTGGAAATTGAATGGTGAACCGAAATAGTGAACGAATTTTTTTCACATTTACATTGGTAATTTCATGCTACTATAAATGTTTTATGTTTTAATTATAAAACTAGATTTAAATATTTTTCCCTTGACAATTTAATAAATAGAATGCTAATTACTGATAATTCTTCCCAGTCTGTCTGATGTATTTTGCATCTACTTTTTTGGCTCTTAATCCTCTTTCTGGGATCATGCCAGGATTTTGAAAATTTTCTGGACCTGCCAAATTTTATGATGTTTATTTAAATTGTATTTATCTATATGCTTTCAAATATTTTTTAAATTAAAGAATTAAGTTGATATTATTTAATTGAATGGTATATCTACAACTGCTGTATTTAAAATATAGTGCATGTAATCTAGCACTAATATGGCATATCATGTAGGCAAAATGTGTTTTTATCTGTAATTTATCAGTAATGAACATTTCACATACCATTTCAAAATAACTTTTATGTTTTTAGACATGTGCTTGCCTTTATATAATCAGGGATTTAAAGATGTAGGTTTTACATTACTTTTTAATATTATGAGGTCTAAAAAATGAATATAAGAGGACTTAAGAAGACTGGAAAATCTGACCTAGTTTAAAAGAAAGTGAGAAAAAAATAATAAGAAAAAAATATATAGATAATTCAACTGTATGTGGGTTATGCTTTTCTGCACTGCATTTTTAGAATTGGGGGTGGGTAAAAAGCAGAATTAAACTAATGTTTTGAAATTATGTCATTTTGCGTACCTTTTTTTCATGTAGCAATATTTTTTTTTCTGTTCTATTTTTATTATGTTGATTGTCATTTTGGAGTGATTGATGTGCATATAAATAATTAAGTGTAATTTGTTTTTCAGTTCGGTTGCATGATAGCATACAAGAAGAAGGTTATCACTACTTAATATTTGACTTGTAAGTCACCTATATTGTTTTATCAATTTCTTCATCATTTAAAAAGTATATGTACTATTTGTGCTTAAAAAGTTACTATTCAGATTTTCAGTTATTAAGTACAAAATTTAAAAAATATAGACAATTTCGGTTTTAAGTAAAATTTTATGGATTATTTCTGTTTTAAAAAATGTATTTATTGCCATTTACTGCAAAAGAGTGTGTCATTCTTTTGATAGTAATTGTCTCCCTATATCTAAGTGACAAAATATTGTGAATTTTAATAAAATAATTTTTCATTGCCATTCTAATTACTGAAAAGCATAATAAACTAATACTTTCTCTGTTTTTTTCCTTTTTTTAAATCTTGAAGTGAAATGAATAGCATACCTAATTTTTATTTATAATAATTTATTTAGCTGTCTTTTTAAGAATTTGCTGAGTATAAGCAGCATTTCATCTTTCACTATCAGTTTAAATAAGCATTTTGGGAATTTGCAATACTCTTTTTCAGTTATTAATAACATAAAGTTTATAAATTTTCAAACTTTGTAATGCATGCATTTTAATTCTTATTCTTTTATACCATAGAGTTACAGGAGGAGAGTTATTTGAAGATATTGTAGCTAGAGAATACTACAGTGAAGCTGATGCAAGGTAAGAAATGGATTAAATGAATGCATTTGGCTGAAAAGTGAGACATTTTCTTGACATACTGAATAACACAAGAGCTTTAAAATTAGAATTAATTAAAATCAATTTTAGGTATACAATGAAACCTGCGCTTAATGATACTTTCTATAACGATAAACCTGCCTATAACAATATTTTCTTCGGTCCTGGTGAAATTCCTATTACTCGATGTATTTTCAATGTGCCTGCAATGATGATCACTTGTTAAACTCACCTGTCTAGAATGATAATTTTACTTCTTTAGGAAGCTGGTACAATATAATCCTGATTTTTTTTTCACTTGGAAAATGGTCAAGAATGTCAGATAATAGGGAAATTGGGGTAAGGGGCTGGATACTGGAGTCTGTTATAGTAGAGTAATCTGGGGAGGGGGGGTTGGATTGGAATGTTTGCAGATGTTACTTGCTTCTTACTCCTAGTGGGCACTAACCTATTCATTCGCATTTAGCACTTTGGACAGACCACTCATTTCTTGAAATTTGCTGTTGATGTTTTAAAACTTTGAATCTAAGATGGTGTCATGTAAAACATTGGCATTTGTTGAAAAGGTACAAATAATTTTGGAGATTGATCAAGAACTAAAGAAAGTTGATACTGTTAAGAAATGTGGGATTTTTCAGTAGACAATAGGTACTTTTTTGGAAAAAGAAAGAAAAGACATTTAAAATGCAGTAGAAAAAGTGGATAGCAAAAGAAAACGATTTAAAGGTGCCATAAATGACAATGCTGACAAAGCTTTCAACTAAACTTTTCATTTTCAAGTTTAAACATAAAGTTTTTTTTATCAGTATATATATTTTATGTGTTTGTAAAATACAATTTTATATCAGCAGTTATTTGTAAGATGAATCAATAAGTGCAATAAAATACTCTAGTATATTAATGCATGCACACACACACACATAAACATTGGATGAGAAAATTCTGAAACTGTCTATAATGATAACCTGTATATAGCAATACATTTTCTAGGTCCCTACAGTATTGTTATAGACTGGTTTTACTGAATTTTAAACTTATTCAAGTCGCTAACATTTGTTTCACTGTTATTAATAATTGGTATTTTTTCAGTATATATACTTATTATTAGACACTTTTCTTGTGCTATAAATATGTTTGTATTCTTGAATAATTTTTATGCATTTATTGATTTGTTCTTTCTCATAGCAGAAATTCTGCTTATTTATAAAATAATGATCTCCAATGAAATTGAATAGTGTTGCAGCAAAAGACTTACAATAGCATGTAGTTTTAGTAACTAAAAAAGAACTTCCTTTAATGTAGATTATTGAAGTCTATGACAGTTGTTTTTAATGTAGGTGAGAGTGGGGTAAAACCGGGTACTTTGGTTTTTGCATTATTAATTCTCCTTTCTAGTGGACAAATTCTGAATTATATTCTACTAATGGAGAAAAAATTATGGTCAAAGTTGCCATGTTGTTGTTGAATTCACTACATCTGTGAAAGTTTATTTGTTTTATGACGTCAACTCTCCAATGTTCGTTTCTTTTTAAACTAATCCCTACTTAATAATCATTACAATTATAGAAACTATATTTAGTCCAGCTTATTATATGTTTTGTAACGACTTATATCCTATAAAACAATAAAGAGATTTAGTAAAACAATTGTGTGGTTCTGTTTCGTTTTTTATAACCTCTGCACTCGGGGTAAAACCGGGTACTAAGGGAAACTATGGATACCCGACCCAAGAAGATTTTCTTTGATTGTGAGATAGTTGGTAGTTTTTTGATGGCCATTCTTATTTGCATTTCCAATTTATTCTGATTTCCAATATTTTCTTTTTTTGTCATAATTTCAAATAATACAAAGAATTATCTTGGTCAAAATTTTAAAAAGAATTGAATTTATTATTGCATTATTTCCTTGCTTGCAAATAAATTATTTTTATTCATTTTTTCTCATATAAAACTTCAAATTCATGAAAATTAAAGATCTTTTGCTTGAAGTCTTTGCAATCGTTTGGTTTTGTTTAATGCATCTTCATTTCGACCGAGTTTGTCTCTTAGTTAGCTTGAATTTTAAAAAAGAAAGAATTATGTAGAATGTATTTTTCTTCTTTTGGATTGGATTATTTTTCTTCTTATTCTTTCTGATTTGGATAATTAAAATAGTCGGAGATCCCAGTAAGTGTATTACATTTTTCCAATTTCTTGTTTTGTACAACATTTGTTAGATTCTTACATTTCATTTTGTGGCTATTTTGTTTTATTGTGATTTCCAAATCAGCAGTGTTTAAATGCGCTAGTGACATTATTAGGTTCCCTGTTTCATTCCTACAGCTTTTATCACTAATTTAGGTACGAATTTTGGAAAAATTTTTAAATTGATTGTCTTTTTTCGAAAATTGTCAACTATTATAACTATTTTTAAATCTTCAAAAATTGTTTTATTATTAAATTGTCACATAAAATAAAATTTCATGCTACTTTTCCACTGAAAATATAGTTTTCCAATAATTTCCCATAGAGAGATGTGTACCTGGTTTTGCCCCACTAGTAGGGTAAAACCGGGTGGTTTGACTTTTTCTACAAAAAAATCAGTAGTAAAAAAAGTATTAAAATTGTCTTTTCCTGAAAGATATATTATACAGACATGACACATTTCCGCGGAAACGTGGATTTCAGCTTTTTCGGCATCAGATTTTATCATTCTTAATTTTTTATTATATAATAATTCTACAATAATTTTTAATATCTTAAGCACTTTTTGTATAAATTTAATTATATTATTGTTCAATTCATTATATTTATTTTACTTCTCGGTATTTATATTTGGCACGTTTCATTATTTATAAAGTTCAGCTTTTTTTGTTCCAAGCCTGTGTCATGTCTGATTATACTTGGATAAATAATGAAAATTTTAGTAAAATTTGACAAGCTTTATGTCGAATAGTTTAGCTCCAACAAGCCTTCGAACCTTAGGCACCCAGTTTTTCCCCACTTTACCCTACATTGCCATAACAAAAGATGCGTTTTAGATAATTAGTGATAAAGGCTTCTTAAAAGATGTATACTTTATTTTAATCTTGAAATTTTATTTTGAAATAATACTGAACTAATTACTTAAGTTATTCTAAGTATTTGATCAACTAATGTTTGTTCAAAGGTAGAAATTAATAAAATTATTGTAATGCTCTTTTCATTTTATGCCATTATGCTTTTTTTGTATGTGTTTGCCCAGATAGCAATTTTAGTTCACAGCAGTCTTGCTCTGCAAGTCTGACACGGCAAGACCGCTAGTTCTTAACAAGTCTGAAAAAAGTTTTCAGAAGCGCTGAAGTCACCATGCCTCGAACTTGCAGTAAACTTGTCATTTCAAGTTCGTTGCAAACAAGTAGAAAAAAGAGTACGCATACGATCCTTGGATTCAAACCCCAGAAATCTCGGTTACCAACCTGTCTCCTTAACCACTAGACCAGCGAATCCTCGCTCGGCGAAGATAGCGAGGATTATTATACACAAGCTACAAATTATTTTCAATTGTCTTCTTAATTTAATGAATTTTTTATAATTTTCAGAATATGATTTGAAGTCAAAGAGAGAGCGATTTTCACTAAAACATGTTTTGCTAGTGGAATAGATTATGAAATTAGGGTTCAAAAGTAATTGCTTTTAAAAATATGAGACACAAAGTAAGTTATTATTTTTCAACAAACATTGACTGTTTTTTGGGTTTAATTTTGTTTATGAACATTAAAATTTCAACATTAAGAAAAGGGCAATATAGTTTTCTTTAAAGTGCGAGTTCTATATTTAGTAAAAGTTGGACTGGAGAACTTTTCAAAAGTAATATTTTTTTATAAAATGACCTAAGTTACTTTTTATCAAATTATCATTGATTTATTGAATTAATAAAAAGAGAGATGGTCCAGGAGATGTTATTCAAAATAGGATATTTTTTTAAATAGACAAAGAATTAAAACCAGATATATACAACTGTATCCAGGTCGTGGTATGTAAGTGTGCCGTATCAACTTTGCAGCAAACTTGTTTTGCACTCGTGGTGTATAAGTGTATCGTATCAACTTCACAGCAATCTTGTCTTGCAAGTGGGTTGGTCGAATATGCTTTCTTACTTTGCAGGAATTTCACTCCAAACTTGTTGTGTCAAGTTTGTCATGACAAGATAATATCCAGAAAAAAATCACACTTGCTGCAAATGTACACTCTATCTGGATGATTTGTTGTTTATTCTATTGGTGTTCTGCAATAAATAAATTTTAATACTAATTAAAATAAGGCAAGGAAAATGTTTTAAGAAAGCAAAATTAATTATTTTTTTATTTTCAAAAATGATACAATATGTGTTATTTCCCTTGTTAATGCCTTTGTTCTGTAATTTGAATGGTATATTTGGTAGTTTTTAAAACACGAGTATTAATGCATTTAATCTTATTTACAGCCATTGTATACAACAGATACTCGAAAGTGTTCATCATTGCCATGTAAATAGCATTGTGCATAGAGACCTCAAGGTAATTTATTTCATATGAATTCATCTTTAAACGTTTCCCTTGTGATCTCTTTAAATTTGGTAAACAGTGTGTGTTAAATACATTGTAGCTAATTAGTAACATTTTTCAGATCGAACATTTTATACTTTAAAGAACCCTATTATTGTAATGGAACTGTTAATTTTTTTTAATTAACAAATTAATAGAACAAAGCTACTTTGTACCCGATTTATTCATTAGAATGGGGATAAATTTTTAGAATACTTGTGATGTTATCTTAATGAAAGATAATTTCAGTATAGGTCTTAATGATAATATCTCTATAGTTTGAATTGTATATATTGAATTTTTCTTTTTTTCTGTGAATTTAAAAGATCATGGTATATATTAAATATTTGATTGAAGTATTATTATTATTTTGTTGAGAAAAAGCATTTCACTTAGTTGCTGTTTTAACAGGAAACTCGATGTTTTGTTCTCGGTTGCAAATACACTAATGTTCAGATAATGGATAGATATTTGTCAGAGATTATGCTTGCAGGTTTATGAAATTATGTTGACTTCTTTATCTCTTCCGAGAGTAAATTTTCAGTTGCTGTTATTCCATGTATGCTATTTGTTGTCAAATTTTTGAATCGTATTTCAATCGCAGGAAGTTTTCTAATTGTGATAGTAAGGAATTTATAATTCTTTCTACTTAACCCTTTTGGGATAACACGCCTTCGACAAAGACCTTTCTATGGGAAGGAATGGAGGACAAAGGAATAATCCCACAAGGACAGGGTTTTTGCATCAATAAGTCTAACTTCAGAAAAAAAATCACAAAAAAAGTTTAATTCCTAACGTCATAATTTTTGGTACCATTTTAGATTATCACAAGCTGCGGTGTACGTCAAAATTAGCAGTAAATACTCAGTTTCCTTTAATTTATATGAAAATATATATATAAAATTTGCTTATGGTAAAACCCAAAAGGAAGCCCACATAGTAGCGAAAAGAAATAAAGTATTTGGAGAAATAAAGAAATGCGAAACATGTGGAGAGTGAAACATCCCGGCTCTGTTTGTTTATATTGTGTTTTAGCTCCTCCCCTGCAACAGCTGATGAGAGAATACCAAATTTAGGCAGAATGTGAACGAGCTGAAGGTCAGGCTCCGATAATTATGTTCAGTTCAAAATAAATGGACACAGGGTGCCTGCCATCTAGTGGTCTTTAAAAATTGTTTCATCTCCAAATGCATATATGCATCACCTTTCCACAGCGCGATGCATGCATCACCGGGCCGTGGGCGATGATCCTCA
Source organism: Araneus ventricosus (assembly GCA_013235015.1). Taxonomy (NCBI): domain Eukaryota; kingdom Metazoa; phylum Arthropoda; class Arachnida; order Araneae; family Araneidae; genus Araneus; species Araneus ventricosus. The sequence continues at coordinate 23,313 of BGPR01002523.1, read as the reverse complement.
GCGATTCATATATGCATCACCCGGCTGAGGGCGATGATCCTCAGCGATTCATATATGCATCGCTGAAAAAACCCGTCTGAAAAGGTTTAAGTGCACTCCTAAGTGAGTCAATTATTCCAGTTATCAATGTATAAAAGAAACATCTAGCAATTATGAACTTGGCAAGGTGATTCACTGCTAATGAAAGTCCACAGCATGAGCAGAAATCATTTTTAGATTATGATTTCTACTGAAATGAGACTGAAGTAGCTATTGTTTGTAAAATTTTTATTTTAAGTGAAAATTTTTAGATGCCTTATTCAAAAATTCATATGACACCATCTTAACAAATTAGTTTAGCTTCTCAATAATAGCAAAGTTCAGTAATTACTTTCTTCATAAGATGAAATCTTTTAGTTTTTTGGTGGCAAATGATAAAAAATTTTGATGGTTAAGAAATAATTATTTATATATTTATACTTGGAATTCTTTATTTTGGCTTCCAGAATATGAATTCTGAATTATGTTTCAGATAAAGCTAATATTTCTTTTCATGTTTGTTACTCCAAATTTTACTTTTAAATTTCTTAATTTTTATCTTATTTTTTCTCAATGCCATTCATGGTCTTTTCAAAGCCATTTGTTCTACTTTTTGAATTACATCCTATGTTGTAGGCATCTTATTTTACTTAGAGGAATTACTTATTTTATGGTAAGTAAATTATAATCAGTATTTGTTGTGTGTAGTAATAAAGATTTGTTCAAATTTAAGCCTGAAAACCTACTATTAGCAAGTAAAAGCAAAGGTGCTGCTGTCAAGCTGGCAGATTTCGGGCTAGCTATTGAAGTTCAAGGAGAACAGCAGGCTTGGTATGGTATGTATTTAAGAATTTCTTTTTTATATTAAAACAATGGCTCTTTAGAAATTCTCTCATTTAATTTGTTTTGCTACTTTAGCATATTTTTTTGTAATTTTTTAACATTTTAAAACCAGCTTGTTGTGTTTTTAATTTCAACTATATCCTTTATTCATAACTAGAAAATCGCCTGTCATGGTATGACAGGTGCAAATTGCCTCTTCATTCGAGAGATTTCCCATCAAATTTGATGTGTTTAAATAGATATATATGTGAGAGAAATGTTTAACATTGATTGAAAACAGATAAAATAAACATGTGTTTTAGGACATGAAATATTTTTTTATTTACATATTCCTTTATTCAAAAAACCTCTTGGTGAACAACATTCCGTGTGAAGTACACTCATGACATACCACTGACGTAATTTGCTACTTTCTATTAAAAAACGGAAATTAATTTGAAATATATGATTAATATAATTTAAAATTTCTCAGGAACTATTGATCGATAGAAAATTTTATTTCACTATTTTAGAGCTATTAAATTTAAAATTAGAATGGCAATTACTCTTTTAAATTTAAAATTATTGAAATTTAGGTTATCTAACAATGAAATAATGCTGTTTAACATCTCGCAGTGCTATGGCATGAGTTTTGTTGTTGGTGACGTCAGAGTGTTACCGAGAGACAGATCTGGGCTATTATATTAGTAATTTGGTGTTCATCGTTCCCTCATCGGAGTATTTTTCAGGCTATGTTAGACATTTACAGTGTTAACTTAGTAACTTACTTTTGTTCTATTTGTTGTGTACATGAACTTCCCTAATGAATTCAGTTCACCTGACATCACAGTCATATGTAAATATGTCATCTAACATCTAATTGCAATTTGTTTCATGTGATGCTGTAACTTGACTTTCCTATTTCTCATGTAAAAGATCGTTATTTAACAGGCATTATCTCCTATCTCAATTTTTTGAAATTTCAAAGAGGAAGAAAATACTCTATTTTTCACAACCAATAACAAAAATTTCTGAAATTTTTTTCACATCTGGTAGGAACTTTCGGTCTTGTATTCATATCAGATGTTAAAAAAATCCAGATGTATCCGTTATTGGTTGCAAAAAATTGATAATTTCCTTTCTCTTTGAAATTTCCAAAAATTTAGATAGACGGTGTTGCTTATTAAGCAACGATACGCAGTTCATTCCATCATTAAATGGTTCTGCACATTTTACTTGTATTAAGCTGGGACATTTAATAGAATAGTTGCTGGATTGAAACATGTTGACAAAAGAATTTAAGAATGGCTAGTAAAATAATTCTGCTTACTGGATATATTTTTCCTTGTATACTTAATATCTTAAAGCAGTTGTTCCCAACCTATGGGCCGCTGCCCACTTGTATCCAAATGATTTTGGATTATAATGCTACCAAATCTGGAGTTGTTGTAGTTGATAAGTTGTGCACAATCTTCAATGTGTCAAGAAATATACAAATGTGGTCAACGATTTTATTCACCCTATTGAATACCTCTGGTGTGAGTTCAGAAGTGATATATGTTTCAAATGATGTTATGTATGCCAGACCAGTTTTGTTCAAATTTTGTTAGTTGAAATTGCAAGGAAATGGAAAGAAAGTTATTTAAAAATGCAAATATAGCTTTATATGAGTGTAGAGATCAGTGTCATAAGCTTTTCCTTATGCCTAAACAAAAATTTAATTTTTAATCTCACAGATAAATTGCGTGCAAATGTGTTAGTATTTATATTGTGCCCAATCCAAGGTTAAGAAACCATAATTAACACAGTTCTGTACTTCGTTTAGTTAAGTCTTTTTCAATTATTTTATCAATTCATGTATGTATTCATGTTATGAATTCATGCTATGTATCCAATTATAGGCTTTGCTGGAACTCCTGGCTATCTTTCACCTGAAGTGCTTAAGAAAGATCCATATGGAAAGCCCGTCGATATATGGGCATGTGGTAAGATACCTTGATATTTAAAATATTGAATATAAAATTATAATAAGTTTTTAAAAAATTTATTTCTTTTATTAGACTTTTTTAGCATTATATTCAATCCAATACATGTACTTTTTGAACATGTGTATATTTGTATCCTAAAGTTATGTCAATTTTCTTGTATATTATTGATTGAATGTTAATGAATTTATTTTCGCCATAAATATTACTATCATAGTACAAAGACTTACAGTAAAACGGAGTTTAAACAAATTTTATGTATGTTAGTTTTATCTCTTTTCTAAAATGTGTGATAATTTTGCATTGCATTTTCAGATTTAAACTTGAGGTATTCTTTTACTTATCATCAATAGCAATCGTATCATTTTACTAGAGATTTATTCCTATCTGTTTTCTTATTATATGAGATTCAAATGCTGCATTTAAGCAAAAGAATAAATTCAAAATTAATAGTCTTGAAAGGATGCAGTTCTATGCATGTCTTCCATTTCTAACTAGCGGAAACCTTGTATATTATATAATAGCACAATTAGGTTATAAAATCAATAATGTATCTACTATTACATTTTTAGATATTGCCACCAAAGCAAAATATGTATGTATAATAGTCTCTGTTTAAAAAGGTAGACAAAGCTAAAATTTTCAACAAAAAATGCATTCAATATTGTAATGTTTATTTTTAGTGAGCATCTGAGTTGAATACTTTAACATTTGTGAAAACAATACTTAAAGTTTCAAGAATTTTACTTTGACAGTATAAAACCGCTTTCAATCAATTACAGTTCAAACTACTTTGTATTTCACTCGTATCTTCTCCGAGACCATAATTAATTCTAAAGCATACACAAAATGCATGTCCCGTCCCTGATCTATTTGTGCTGTTTACAAATATGTATTATTTTTCCCATTGTTATGTGCAAGTTTTCATTTTTCATGAAATATACTTTCATTCATATTTACTCTTTTGTTTATACAGCATCACTTAGTGTGAAAAACCATTTTTTATGAATAATTTTTTGTTACTTTTAGATGTTTCTGAGTAAGTAGATTTTATTTTCTAAATTTGCCATTATTTTCTATTATATTTTTTATGATGAATTAAGTGGAATTTTTTCTGCTGTTGAACGCTTTTTATTGAAGATAATGCATAACAGGAAAAATTGAAGTTAAGATTTATTTGTATGTTTGAAATTGTTTTAGTTTAAATTTTAATATAAATTACATATATTGAAAAATATGATTATGGTTCTATGCAGTTGCATTATTGGAAATGTAACTGTAGTGTCATTTAGAAATGAATTATCTGAATTATAGAGGAATTTGTTATTCATTTTAAACTGTTGGGTATTTATCTTTTTGTGTATGTATTATTGTTTAAAAGAGTTACAAGGTTACTTTTATTAAGGATTAGCTTAAATGTTACAAGTTGTGCCCTTACACAAAAACCTAGATGTTCTTGAGCAAGAAAAATTCTGAATAATATGTTGGAAATTTGCATTTAAAATACTAAAAGACAAAAGTAAAAATACTCTAAATTCTAATAAAATTATTGCTGAACTTCTTATATGTTATACAAAAATAAAAAAAAAAGTGATATCATCTTTTTTGTGTACTTCCATGTAAGGATATCACTTGTAACTTGTGGTCAGAAATGATTTATCTTATGTTTCATACAGCTGAATGTCTCCATTTGGCACCAATAAAATTCCTTTAAAACAGTCTTCTGAAACTGTGTATCTCGACTTCATTTAGAGTCTGTAGTTAAAAATGCTCTCCGATTATCTTTGTATTCTATTTTTTTCATCAGTGTAAGAAAAAATGATTAAGAAAATAATCTAGACTCAAAAAGTTTCTTTAATGTTTGCTAAGTAGCTATTTTTCATATTTTCTTTTTATTGGCATTAATTCGTGATCAGTTTGTTGATTTATTTTTCAATTTTGGGAGTTGTGACAAAATGTTATTGTGAAAACCTTACCCTCCATAAAAAGGATTGTGGCTGTAAAAAAAAATTAAGATGCCTTACTCTAAAAGCATCCAAAATTACCTTTTCCGTTGATGTTTGTAACTGTTATTTTTTATTACATAACTTTGATGTTTTCCAGAATAACTTTAATGCATATTACCTGAAGAAAATTATTTATGCCATTTTTATAATAAAAAAATTGACTTCTTGATTATGATAGTTTGGTTGTTGTGTTATCACGCATAAGATATAGATAAAAACATATATTCAAGTCAAAATTTTGTTTCAGAATTGCATACTTTACCTACAATGTGCATTTAAGTATAATCTAATAACAGCTGTTGAAATGTATGATATGTGTTAATTCTATAACAGATGTTACTGCTGGCAACATCTGTTATAGAGTGGTGTGATTTATTTACTGGTTATACTATGCATATATTTAATCACTTTCATAAATTTGTAAAATTATAGAAATTTTATTTTTAAGCTTATTTTATATCACTGAATTACATTTAATTAATATTAATTGTACCTATGTATATAATTGTTTATATATCCTTATATATATCTGAAATTTCATTACTTTGTATTATTAGGTGTCATACTTTATATATTATTGGTTGGTTATCCTCCATTTTGGGATGAAGATCAGCATAGACTGTATGCACAAATCAAAGCTGGAGCTTATGATGTAAAGTCATATTTTAAAGTTGAAATAATTTCTTGTTTTGATTTTTTAGAAACTTTTTTCTTTTATTATTTATGTTATTTTCTTTCATTCTTTTTTATTAGTACCCATCACCTGAGTGGGATACTGTTACACCTGAAGCAAAGAATCTTATAAATAGTATGTTAACAGTTAACCCAGCAAAAAGAATAACAGCTTCTGAAGCTCTTAAGCATCCTTGGATTTGTGTATGTGTTTCTTTTCATGCTCTAATATGCATTAAATTGGAAACATAACTTTCCAAACTGAAGAAAGCCAATTGATCTCACATTTTTTTCCCTCTTTTACAGCAACGAGAGCGTGTTGCTTCGACCCTTCACAGACAAGAGACAGTTGATTGCTTAAAGAAATTTAATGCAAGAAGGAAGCTAAAAGTAAGTAATGGAAATATTTTCGTATTATCTATAATATGAAGCAGAAAATGCATGTGTCTGTCACAAGAACTCCTTCTAAACGGTGAAAAATAGTGACATGAAATTTGCATATGGTATGTGCAAATTTCATGTTGTTACTGTTCATTGCATTCTCGGGTCCATTCCTAGGTCAACTGTGCTATATTCAACATTCAGAATTAATCATTTCTTAAGATATTTAATTAAATAACAAAAATTAAGCCAGTTTTAAGTGTTAGTTGTTTATCGTGTATTTGTTTCTGTTATTATTTTTGTTGTGAAATAATATTGCAATTTCTTGAAGCTGAATATGAATAACATAAGGTAACAGCAGTTAGATATCCAAATAGTTACTTGATAAAATCTATCCATTTATATTGTACATCTTTTAAGATTATTTATATTGATAACACGATATTCAGTATTTGCATTTGCTTTATAGAATTTATTCTCATTTCATGCATAGTGTATTATGTAGTTCTTCTGAATTTATTTTCTTTCATTTAGGGTGCAATTTTAACTACCATGCTAGCGACAAGAAATTTTTCTAGTAAGTTTTCATGCTTATTACATTTGAAGAATTTTATATACTTATTTGTTAAAATTTTCATGCCTTTTTAAAAGATGCAATTAAAAATATATGTGCTTTTGTGAAACAAATTTTTGTATAAAATGAATTGTATAAGGAAGGGGAAGAAGTAAATTTGCTTCTTTTCCATTGTGGGATTTAAGTAAAGAAAAGTTATTAAAGCTGTTTCAATATGATATAGTTAAAAAATTCTTTATAAACTATTTTTGAAAATTGTATTGGTCTATTGAAAGGTAACTTTTACTTGAATCTATATATTTCAAATTCCAAAAGAAGATATAAATTATATTTTCAAGTTTTTGCAATCAAAAGGAATTTAAGTAACCAGAAGTGTGCTAGCAAAATAGTGCAATATATGTTCTCAAGTTTATATCAATTTCTTGTCAGATTTACACTATTATTGGATCATTTGTGAAGACCAGTAATTCTAAAGAAGATGCTTAAAAATATTACTCTTTACCAGTAGAGCATTTTACATTGTAAAAATGAATGCAATAATATTGAAAAGATCTATTTATATTAAAGATTTTGAAGAATAGCTTGACAAAAAAAATATAGAAGTGCTACAGTAGTATTAAATATATTAAAATCTTTCATTAAAGTGATGAAAACCATTGTTAAGGGAATAATGAAAACTTATGAGGCTTCAATGTTTTAAACTGAAACAATTAGTTTCCATTTCATGAATACTGACATTTGAAGCCATTTGTCTAAAATGCGTTTGTTTAATTTGTGGAAAGAAAAGTAAAAAATATTCTTCCACCTTTTGCCTGAAGCTCATTAAAACTTCTAACTTAATGTGCTCATAAGCTTTTAATTTTTTAATATTCCATTGACTTGACAAAATATAAAAGTTGAAAAATGGTTTATTTATTTTTATAAACATAAAGATGCATTTGTATTATCATATTAAATACTGCTACAATTTCCATTACCGTTCTGTTCTACAGCACAGACAGAAAACTCTGTTCCCCCTTGCCCTCAGTTAAGCAGTTGTAACCTTTTTTTTTTTTGTTATTCTAAAGGGACTGAAAAAGAAACGGGGGTGGGTGGTGGAAGTTGCCAGTGTGCTGGAAAGCCAAAGCTGGTTTAAAATTAGCCTAGTTTAATTTTTTTCTCTTCCATGCCAGTATTGCATCTATTTATCATTTTGATCTCAAAACCTCATCAAATAATCTTACTGTAATAACAGGAAACATTGCTGCTTTTAATGTATTTCAAATTTGAAAAATTAGTATACCAATACACAAACAAAATTAGAATTCATTTGTGGATATTTTAATCTTTTTAAATAACTATTATAAAAAGTGAATTAATATAATCAAATTTACAAGTATTCTTTTTAATGATTTTAAAATATAGGTTGTTTAATAAAATTAAGAGATGGCCATTACTAAATTTTTGAAATATTCTTCAAAAACTTTTTTTTTACTTCCAAATGGATAATTTTAAAATTTGAGACATGTTGTTGTGATATATATTCAAGGCTTTTAAAAATATGCATAGCATTTTATCAAGAATCAAAGAATAATTAATTTATAAAGATACACTGACTTTAAAGTTAAGCAAATAGAAATTATTAATTTCATCTATGTATTTAAAATACACACATACAAATTGGAACTATTAATTCCTTGACAATTCAATAGCATTAAATATCCAAAGAAAATTGACCATAGTAGTTTGAAAACCTTGTAACCATACTGATCTACCTTCTGACAGTGAACAAATAGGTATTTAGAATTTTTCATTGAATACCTAAATTCTCCTATGTATAGCCTGAAGTACTGAAATATTTTAAGGAAAAGTTTCAGTATTTTATGCTATAATTTTAATTTCTTAACAGGGCCCTTTCAAAATCATATTGAAAGAAAGCTGGTGTGTAGTGACAAAAAAAGAGACAATTTCATAGAAACCATTTCTCCTAATATGACAAAAAATTTAGGAAACTCTGAGTATGAAATGAAAATAACTTCTAAAACCTGAGAAAAAATTATTATGAATTTTTGAAAATTATTTAATAACATGCTGACAGAAATAGCAACTTGTCTAGTCTTCTTAATTGCCAAATAGCATAGTTTCAGTTTAGCAAATGAAATTTTGTCATGTATTATGAAACATGCACAATGATAGAAATGTATTTATTATATTTCAAGATAGCACTTAACCATCCTTCTGCTTGGGACATTTTTTTTTCATTAACAGTCTCAGCTTCTTTTTTTTTTTCTCAAATGAATTTCAATTAAAAATGTTTGAAATACAACTGAAATTTTCTTTTCTCAATGAAATATGTTTATCAGTTCAAAACCTAGCAGGGAGAAACATAGCAGTTTGAATTATTAAAATGCAGCTTCTTTTAGCTTTAAAACTGTTTAGGTGTTTCGGAAATAGTAAACACAATTCTGATCTGTATATAATGTTTCAATGGATTGTATTTTGATTATTTGATGTTTTACATTCTTGAACTGTATTTTAAGATAATTTATTATTTGGGAACATAGACCTTTCCAATATATTTTCGATTTTTCTACCAAATTATCAAAATAGAATCCATCAACATCATAAATAAAATCAAACGAAATTGAATTATTTGCCTGTTGTTTGACGTATTTCTCTACTTTTGATGTTCTGATAATTATTAAAGTCTATTCAAAATTGTTCTTTTGACCTTTAATTTCCTAATGAAAGAGTTGTAAACAATTGTTTAATTTTAACGAAAAATTTATCAACATTTAGAAATATATTTAGAACTTTTTTTTTCTCATTTGGTAAATAAGAAAATTTTCAAAAATGTGTCTAAATTGAGATTTGTAAATTATTAACTCATTCTTATATTTGTAATCATTTTTTGTGCTTGATCACTGCAGTGGGAAGTGAGTTCAACATATTGTTTCGCCTGCTTGTGATATATAAATAGATGTAAAATACATGTTTGATATTGCTTTTATAAGATGAATATAACTTTGATACTCATCGCTGCAGATCGCATGCTTTCTACTTTTTCTCTTAAAAACTATACTCATTGAATCATTTGATTTTATTGCTTGTGATATCTGCAAATATTTTCTTACATCTCATTTTTCTCATTTCTATTTTGCTTATATTATGCTTTAAAATTAAAATTTTTTTCCTACATAAAAAAAAATTTGCATTTTATATTATTCTTTTTCATGCATGTTTTGTATGTATTTTAGCCATAATTAAGTTTCTTATATATTCTTAAGTTTCTAAACTTATTGAATCAAATGCATAAAGATGTTTTTAAATGGAGGGAAAAACCATTAAATAATTGAGGATAAACTATAAAAAAAGTTGAATAGTTTTTTAAAAAAATTATTGGTAACTAAGCACATTAAAATAAAGTGAAATAAAAAAATTATAATGATTTGAATTGTTTTCTTATATCAATTTTATTTAGAGTATGAATATAACAGTCAACTGTCATATAGGTAACATTTCAGAATGGGAATTTTTGTTGTGTCTATATAGTAGAGGAATCAGTGCAGCAGAAAGGAAGGGAAAAAATACAAAAAGAAGTCAATCATGGGATTCAGTCAAAGAAATAATTATTTGGAAAAATAAAGTTTATATTTTGTCATTTTCCATGATAATGACTCTTTGTCACAGTTTGTTTATATCTTGCTATTTTATGTAATGTTAAGAAGAAGAAGAAAAAAATTAAGTTTTAGTAAAAAATTTAAGCATTATTTTTGAAAAAGATTTGGAAACAATTAAAATTTTTTGTCAGTTTCCAGGTGGGTGTCATAATAGTTTGACTGATGTAAAGAGAATGATAGGCATTTTAATTACACTGTGAAAGTTTATAGAGAGAAAAAGCATGGCCTTGTAATAGATTAGTTTTGTAACTGTTATGCACACCGTACTTTATCTTTTTTTGAGAATTACAATCAAAAAATGTTATTAAAAGGAGAAATCCTACCTTCTAATAAAAAGGATCTGCTCATAGAATAAAGAAATTTTTGTTAATTTACTAGAGGAGATAATTTTAAATTATTTGTTAGTAACATTTTGAGGAAAAATGGAACACGAGTTTGAAATGTCTGTACTAGTTCAATGTTTTACATTTTAAGATTAGATCTAAAATGCATGTGAATGTTGAAAATTTTACTGATTTTTTTAAACCGTTTAATTTTCATATTGTTTTATTTATCTTATAATTTTACTTTTTATTAATTAATAATTTTATTAATATTTGAATCTTCTTTATTTTAGTTAAAAATGAATATCTCAAAAACATTTGTTCAGCATGTTCATCATATATTTGATGTCTTTAAAAAATTCCAGTCAGAATTCCTTTTATTTATATACAGGGTTGAAGCTTTGAGAAAATCCTTTTATTTATATTAAATTTCCTTTGCATCATTCTTTTTCTTTATTAGGCATGCTTTTTTTGCTTTCCATAACTTAATTCATGTCTTAAGAAACAATTCTTATTAGGTCGTAGCATGGTAAATAAGAAATCCGATGGTGGATCGCAAGTGAAGGAATCGACAGATAGCAACGCTACTCTTGAGGAGGATGATATTAGAGGTATTGTTATTAATTTTTTAGTTATGGTGTATTCAGTATGTGTAATAATTTTTCAGGTGCGGTTTCTTAAATTTATCATTTCCCTTTTCATAACCGTATTGATTTTGATGAGTTTTATTAATGAAACTTTGTTTTCTAAATATAGATTAGTACACTTCATTTTCTCCTTAAATAATTATGTCACACAATGCATCCCGGCAAAAGAAATTGGTTTATGAATTCTGCATGTAAAGATATATATCTTAACAAGTTTTGTAATTAATTGTGCTTGTAATTCCTTAATTTATTGAAAAACTAAAAAAGTTAAATTATTTGGAAACAATCTCTTCCTTTTGAGACTTTCTAGTGTGTTTCCTTTTCACATCATCGATTCAAAGTGTCGAAATACATTTTATGCTTGCATCTCAGATTTTGAAGTCTGTAAAGTGATTTGGAATCAACTAAAAAATTTGTTATTGGAATTTTTGACTTGTTTCTCTGAATTATGGATATATTAATTAAATCAGAGAATTTTTCTTCTGAGTTACTAACTTTAAACTCTAGATTAACATCCATTAGAATATGCTGTGTATCTTTACAGTTTATGCTACTTAAATCGTTTTATTACTATTTCTGTAGAATTTTATTCTGTTATCTTGTATATATTAGAAAAATTTAGATTATATTGAATAAATATACATTTAGTTTGTGTTTAATTTCATTCCATTATAATTTTTTGCGTATATCATTCCTAAAGGGATGATAATTATATTTACATTTCAAGCAAAATTGTGAGCCATCAGTGTTTATTATAACATATTTAAGATTTTTGCTTGAAAATATAGTGATTCAGATTTTCTATTTTTGTGTGTTTTTTCTTGATTTTGGTATAAAGTAATTGTTCAACTGTAATTATGTGAAAAAAATTAATCTAAATTTATAATGGTATTATGTTCGAAAAGTTCTGGCTCTTTTAAAATATTTCCCAAATTTAAATGAATTATGCTATTTCCTGCAGAATAGGTAAAGAGTATCATGTGACCGACTAGTTAGAACAGGTTTCATCCAGTTAAAGTATATGCAATGCAACCACGTAGCTCGTAATTACAGGCATTCAAAACTTCTCATCGTGGGAAGTCCAAGTTGTGGGTGCTCTATCATTATACGGTCCCTTCTGGTGTCGTATTGCCAGTCAAAGTATTCCAGTACTTCCATAAACAGCTTGTTCCTTTTTCTTGCCCTGTGTGATTTTTTCCCTCAGATGAAGAATTTGCTTAAGGGGGCTATGATTCTCAAAAAGAGGTGCATTGATGTAGGCACTAGAGGAGGTGCAAAATGACACTTATAATCTGCATTTACATTCTTGTATGAACAGTGGCAATAATGCATTGTTACACAAGATAATTGCTTCCAAGGATTTATTAAATAAGTAGGTTCCATCTGTATTCATTCTTCCTTAATAAAATAAATTTCAGAACTTTTTGAACGCAATAGGTGTTATGTGATGGCATTTTATATATATATTACGTATGTGATATATATATATTAATATATATACTATATTCATTAATATAATACTATATCTTTGTATTCATACAGGAAAAAATATACATAAAGAGTTTTTGTGTATGTCTTTTATTTTATCTTAATAAATTGTGAGTTTCTTTGAATTTCAAAGTAAGTCATGAAATTAAGTTAACTTATAGAAAGAACAACGTTGGGGGATGGGGGGGATGTCTTTCAATGTATTGATCACAGACCAGTTACCTTGTATCCCCATTCTTGCATTATAGAAAGCCTTAAATATATTATTGCAAAGTATTATTTATGTTTGAAATAATAAAATTCTGTTTTATTTCTATTTTTTTATAAATGTTTTGAAGTATTATGTGTAAAAAAAATTGGAAGTAAGCTTTGTATTAGTACATCTAATGCATTATGAGTACAAAAATTGTGTAGTATGTTTTATGTGATTCCTTTTGTCTTACTGTAGTTTTAAATTGAAAATCAATTCAAATTGAATTCAAGAGTAACTCATGTGCTCTTGTATCCTTAAATACTCTTGGATTATTTAAGGATACAGGGGTACAAGAATTAAATTTTGCAAGACATTAATAAGACAATGAAATTGCCACAAAATACAATGCACAAGCAAATCGAGCGAGATTTTTATAGTCATTCATTGAAAATATGTATTAGAATTGAATATGCTCTTTATGATTGTTTCAGTGATGAGAGTGTCCCAGATAGTACAGTAAAAACAATTTCTAAAATTGTAGGTATATATGATTTGTTTTCCTGTGATTGAATGTAGTTACTTAAGTACAAAAACTTTAAAATTACAACAAAATTTCATTTTAGACAATTTAAAACATTTTCCCCCCTAGAATGGGTAATGAAGTTATTATTATTACAATTTTTGATTCTTTCTAAGTCTTAAATCTATTGTATATATTTAAATTTTAATGTAAAATATTATTAAAAATTTAATGGAACTGTTGAAATAAATTGTATCTTGTGTAAATATTGATGCAGGTTCAATTATAATATACTTGCAATAGTGTAGTAATAGTTTGAAATCTTTTTTTCTGGTTAGTATATTTTAATTTTTCTGCAGAAAAGAATAATACTGGGTATCTGTATGTAATTGTTGCAATTAATACTCAGATAAATGATTTTATCTATTATAATATTCAGTTATTGATTCAAAATGAATCTTTCTTGAGCATTTATTAAGAATTTATTTTGTATGGAGTTTTGCTTCAAATACAAAACATTACTTCACTTGGTATAAAAGTTATATATTATGGATCTTCAAAAAAATCGAGCAGAGCTTAAATATTTTTAATTAGATGCTATAAACTAATTGATTAGATGTGCACGAAAACAAAACTGCTTTTTATTCTTTATAAATATTCTTCTACAACAGGAGGAAGCTGGGAATTTTTTGTATTATGATTTAATTTACGTATAGAGAATGGAAAGAATATAGTTGGTATTCAGAAAGATAAAGTAAGATTCTGAAGCTTTAATTTCAATTTTAATTTAGCTTTCGATATAATAGAATTATTTCATTGTGTATTTGATTAGCATTTAAATGTATGTATTCCCTTAAAAATTTGTGATCAATATTGGCTGAAAGATATCTTCTGTATTCAGTTTAACCATTTACAATATTCCTTTAAATTATTGAAAGTGGTTAATATTTTGAACCACATATCCTTAGTGTATGAAATTTATACTGATTTGAGGCACTTTTTAAAATTTGTGGATAATAAATTCTTTCGTAGCATTTTTGGTCAGAAAGTATACTTTTTATGTGAAATATTGATTTTTCTAGTATATATTGGATTTGTTGGGTTAGAGAAATTTATCGCTGTAGCTATTTTTATTTTAAATACTTAATTTGAATTCAATATAAGGTTTTAAGTAAATAAGACTAAAAACTTTTTTTTTCTTCATGTTATACTGGATACTTTTGACATTTTCCCATCATCAGTTGCAGTTAAGAGATAGTCAGAATTTGAAACTACTTTTTAACAAGTTATTAAATAAATCGTATTTCAAAGGAATGTGTTAATATTTGTATAAATAGCAGATAGGCCATAGTTATTTGATACTAATATTTTGGCAATGTGCTGATCTATGCTTTGTTGATGTCTTTATGCTTGTTTTTTGGATAAATAGACAGTTTAAAACACAAAATTCAAGAATTGATTTTATTAATAAGGCATTTATTGGGAATAAAATTGTATATTCAGTAGTTCTTAATGTGCTGTAAAGCTTTTTACTAATAAGTTTCTACAAAATGGAATAGTTTCTTACTAATAAACATTTTTTAAATCAGATAATAATTTTTGTCAACTTTGTTGGATAATGAATTTCAAAAATAATTCATGCATCTTTTTAACAATAAAATTTTAAGGGTTAAAATGTCAATATTGTGAATCACAGTTGCGTTTCTCTCTGTTATGCGTACATTTGTTCATATCAAACCACTTATTTTTAAAGTTAATTACTCATTACTTTGAAATCTTGTGTTCTAGTCATCTAATTTATTTTCCTAATTTTATTCATATTTATATGAGATACAGTGTATCAGTAATATTTACAATAATCATACTTATCTTAGGAATATGATTATTTTGTTGGAAATTTTTTCCTGCTTACAACATGTTTTCTTCATGATATGGCACTCTCAACTCAATTTCTATCTGATAATCACTGCTGCCGTTGAAAGCATGAAGTAAACATTTCAGATTAAATGATTTAAGGTCAAATGCCTGTACATGTCAGTTTCTTCAATACATCCTTTATCTTTGACACTCAAAGCAGAAGAGGTGTGTGTGAGGGAGGGGACAGTGAATCTCTTTACTGTAAACAACCTTTTTCCTCAGTCTAAATGTCATGTGTTAAAGAACTGCTGGCTTCTTACTGCAAAAAGCAATTTTTTCCTAAAATTTAAATTATCAGGTTAAGTAACTAGTGCTTTTATTTTCATAGTTTACAAAGAAGTTTTGTTCATTCAATTTTTAGAAACTTTACCAAATTCCAATATCTTGCTATTATAAAAAGTTATTTTTATGTTAAGTTTTTAAAAAAATTCCACAAAACATATCTACTCAACTTGTGCTTTTAGTATAATTGTATTAATGGCTTATCATTTTAAAAAATTATAAAAGGGAATTAAATGAAATTTTTTTTATTATTATTGTTTTAACTTCTTTTTGAGTCGTGATAAAGGGATTTACTATTTTAAGAAATTATCGGATTATTAAAGTACATGTTTATCTCAGAATTCAAACTATTCAGGAATAGTTTTATTTTGTGTATGGTAATGTGGAAATTTTTTCATTTTAATATTTAATGTTTATGTGTGCAAAAGTATATTGTTGCTACCATAAAATGCAGTTTCAATTCTGATTTTATGTATTCATTTTTGACTGAATTTTGCTTGATTTTTAAGTTGGTTTCTTTACTGTCTTGTGCATCAAATTTCTGGTATGGAATGCTTGAATTCAGGGACAATTTTGTAAAATTTTGCTCTTGATATGCTCTTGAATGGCTAATGTATTAATATCTCTGATGCTTTCAGTTTGCTATATTTTACTTTTTTCTTTTTTTCCATTCTTTTTTCTACTTCATTTTTCTTTCGTGTTCTTTTCTTCTATTCAGACGGTTCTCATTCAGGCCCCGAAAGGAGCAAAACAGTTATTCAAGTTGAGCAAGGTATGACATATGTATATTCTATGTATGCTATAAGTTTTTCTTTTGCTTTGCTGTGTGATATTGCACTTTGTAATGATATTGTTTATCATAAAAATATTTATATGAAGCATCTTGGTTTTTTTTATTGCTGAACTTTTAGTCCTTTTTAAAAATTAATTTTTGCATTTAAAAATTTTATTTTCATCCTACGTGCTGTTCCTTTCTTTTTGGGTTTATCTGACAGATTAATTTTTTTCCTTGCTGCATATATTTCTTGTATTTGCATGGATCTAAAAGTCCACATTATAAAAATGTCACTTAATCAAAAAAAAAAACCCTTGAAATTTGTTTTACAAAAATTCTTGTCATTTGGGTGAAAATTGCTATCCTACTTATTTATTGAAAAATAATTTTAGCATATTACAATTTTATTAAAATTTTTGAGTATTTATATTCATTATGAATTAGATTTATAGATATAACATGACAGCTCTAAGAGTTTTTAATATACTTTTTTTAATCCTTGTATTTATTTTGATAATTATGCAAGTAAAATTCAATTAATTAAAACTTCTGTGTATTAACTTGTATGTCCTTATTATTTACTCCATAATATATTTTTAATTAAATATTTTATTTTTATCCTGGTGGAAGTTGGATTTAAATATCATTTTTTTAACTTCATCATGCATAGAGCTATGTTGGATTTCATTTTAGAGTTGAGAGTTTATTTCTAGAAGCATAACTCAAATTATTTAAAAGATAAAGCCATTTGTCATTTTCTTAAGTGTCGAGTTTTCTGCTGTTAAATTAAATCCATATAATTATCTTATTTCATATCATAACCCTGCAACCAAGGTAATTTATTGTTTACATCTTTGAAATTGTAATATAACTGAATTAATCGCACCTTCATGTGGCATCCATTGCCATTAACTTTTCTCTTGTGGGGGGGATGCTCCTAGTCTTTGTGTAATGAAAGTAAGTGCCTTAACAATTTAATGTTTAAACCCTGACTCTGATATTTGTATGTTAGGCAAGTTTTGAGGGAAAATAAAAATTCAAGAACTTGAGCAATGGTAAGTGGTGTTGGGAGGAGGGCCAATTACCCTGTTGTGAACGCCTCCTGCTCTATTATCCATTACTATATGCCTTTAAGTGGGAAGGGACTTTTTAACAGTCATTCTAAAGGGAAATCTGTGTTGGGAAAAAAAACTCTTAGCAATTAATCATAGCATTGTCTGTCAGGTTTCTGGCATCTGAATAATTGGAAGTATATGAACGCTTAATTATCCACTAATATCTATCACTTCTTTCCTTTCTGATTTAAAATTGTCCATATTTCATGCAAGGGAAGTTTTTCTTTATTAAGAGTTACTTTTTTAGCTTTTCTGAAGTTGTTAGAGGATTTATTGAATACCATTTCTTACTGAAGTATTATATTCATTTTAGGCTTTTATCTTATGGTTTAAACTATTTTAAACCCATTTTCAAGTATAAAAGGTTAAATAATTTTTAATGCCACAATGCAACTTCAATATTTCTTTACAAATGTTGTTCTACTTCTGGAAATATAGTTTTGTCAAAATTATGTAAAAAAAAGCTTTTCCTTCTATTTTATAAATATTCTGTTTAAAAGGGGTATAAATTTATTTTCATTTTTGTAAAAATGAGCAACAATTTATATATGATTAATATAGTTTATTGATATCTTATCTGTTAAGCTTATATGTGTGCATGAAGTTAAAATTAGAAAATCAGATTATTAGTTTAAGTTCAAATAAGTTTTCAGAAATAATTATATTATTTAAAAAATGTGTTTTTTGGAATATTTAGTCATGGTTATAGAACACTAGTAACCAAAACCTAAGGATTGCAAACATGCATGTATAAAAAATTGCAGGTTTTGTTTCATGTCAAGTGGAACAATTCGTAAAGACAAAAATGTGAGATATTATTTAATGCAAAAAGAACTGTGGAAAGTTTAGAAACAGGTTGCTTCAGGAAAATGTACATAAAAGACCCAGAAACATATTTATACAAAGAATGCAGGTTATCCATGGCAGGCAATCTGGAGAGTCATCTCAGCAAGTGATATATCTTCTATGGAGATGAATGCAACTTTCCACATGCCGTGACATGCTTTGAAAAATTTGAAGTAGATTTTGAGGCTACTTTTTCCAAATTTTTTCACTGGATGAGGAAAGGCTTATTTCTTGGAGAATATGGGTATACAGCAAGATGCTGCCCTAAGGCATCCCATTTAATTTGTTTTGGGATTTAGATCAGGTGAACATTCTGGAAACGGGATTCGATGAATACCTTTGGTATCCAGACAATCCTGTAGAGCACTGCCGCCTCAATTCGCATTGTATCATGCCTTCATGCAAATTCCCAAAGCTGCAGCATTCAATTTTGTGGTTGGTTTTATTTATCAAATATTCATCTTTAAATGCTAAGTCTAAATTTCTGTGTAATTAATTATATGAAAATTTGTGTTATTTGATAACTGTTAAAATATGATTTTTAAATGTTGTTTTGATTTCATATTATTTACTTAGGTTATGTATAACTTTTTACTCTTAATTTGTTCATTTTGTTCTGCTGAATAGCTCTAAATAATTGTTGCAGCTTCATGATTTTTGATGAATTAGATATAGAATACCGTAAAGCAGTATGACCTTGAATGTCTGTCTCTTCACAACTGTTTTAATATTTATTCAAAACATAAAACTCATGTTTTGACATAAATTTTATATCATGGGAATATAAATGTGATATTTTTCTCATTGTAAAGTAATTTATCAAAATAGTGATGTATCAAGCCACCTCATAGCTCAAGTTGATTGAATACACATACTTGTATCAAATCTTAGGAGAGAATGGTTGATATAATACATAAGTTTATTATTTCTGTAATCAAACTTGACTCATTTTGATAAAATAAAAAAAAATATGGAATTCAAAAATTATCCAAGTATAATTTGAATGTTTATATAGAACATAGCAGATGCAGAATTGCATGTAGATTGACTTACATTATGAATCAAACAGCAAATACAATCACATTGGTACATGCATACATATTATAGCACAAACAACAAATTCTGGAGTGTTATGTATTCATTAAAAGGTATTGTGTATATTAAATTTCAGTTTGCAATTCCAAATTTCATTAGGGAGGAGCTAATAGCCTTTCACTTCATGAAGATGTACTAAGCTCTTATCTTGCATTTTTTATCATGCAAATGTATCAAAACTGTTTTTGTAGCTCCTCTAAAGTGCAGCATATTATTTACAGCTCATTCTATTTAAAAACTGAACTGCAAATTTTAAAAAATAAATAATTTGAAGTACAAACATTCATTTTGATATTTCTTTTTCTATAATCAATCTGATTAGAATCTCTTTATCTGAAAATTTTAATATTTGAACAATTTTTTAATCTGTATATGAAATAAAAATTTTATTTCAGTGTTTAGAGGTTATTTATTTTAAAATTTTAGATTATTGTTTTTGAAATTTAAAATCTTTCAATTTGCTGTCAGGTTCCTTCTAACATTCTGTAAATTTATTTTTAATAAGATATTTTAGCTGTGATATTTTGTTTACTAAAATTAAAAATTCGAAGATGTGATTGAACTACTGCAGGAACTTGTCAGTTATCTAGTCAAGCCAATCTATAAGTTTACTACTCAATTGATATCAATCTGAGGAATTAAAAAATAAGATTTTATTATTCAAAAAGTAATTTTCAGTGTTCGTATAGCATGAGCAAAGAGCCTGATTTTTGATAAAGTGACTATATGGATGTGGTCTTGTTTTAATCATACATTCATTTATTTTATATCTAGGAATATTTGAGTATTGAAGCTGATCTTTGAATTTAGTAATTCTTTTTTGGCAGGGGAATTAACTCTAAAATAGTTTAACTCTTAATTTTTAAAAGAGTGTTATAATTTATATTTAGGATTTATTGAATGCTTTAGTTACCTTCCTTTCCTTGCTTTAAGTGTTTTGAATTATTTGCATTGCTATAAATAGTTTTAGAAATGTATCAATTTTTGACTGCAAGTAATTAATGCACAGCAATTTTGTAGTTCTAAAGTCAAATTTATACATAATCTTTGAAATTTCTATGCATTTTTTGTAAACATTTTTTTAAATTTCAGTGCATCTATGTATCAAAATTAGAAAAGTAAATCATGCATTTTTTTTAGGTTATTTCTATTTTACCTTAATTGTGCATGGCTCGAATTTGTCTGTTGTCATATATGTTAAAATGTAAAATTTTGAAATGGCAATAATTTTGTCTTTATGTGTTTAAATGAATGTTTTGTTTGTGTAACTGTTCTGTGTTCATCATATATCATTCACAGTATTGATCATTGATGTGTTATTTATGTAATAAACATAATTTTAATGCAGTTTTTCAGAATGTGTGTATAAAAATGCATTGCATTGTAAACAAACTGAAATAAAGGTCTCCTAGCATTGTATTACTAAATATATTCTTAACGAGAAAAAACTTTTTTGGCCATTTAAGGGGGGAAGATGTACCTTTTTAATGTATATGCACTAAAATTGTTTGCATGAGTGTGTTTGTTGAAATGGCTAGTGTCAACTCTGTTTATTCCAGAAATATGATCTACTGGGCTACAGCTAAAACATTCTGATATAAAATGTGTGTCACAACAGTATGACTTTTTTTTTTGACTTTTCAGATTTTGTCTTTTTAAATTGTGAAAAATAATTTAATTTTAAATGTTAATTAATTTTTTTTCATATAAATTTTAAAAGGGAAAAAAGTATTTTCTTTGCTTTTTATAAAGGTTAAATGCAAGTAGCTAAATATAAATACATCTGTTTGTGATGTTTATCATTTTAGTGGTTCTTTTTCATTAATAAATACTTAAAAAGAAGTCTTATAATGATTCTATAACTATTTGAAGCATAAATGGTTATGATGTTTCTGGAAAAAGTTCTTCAATTTTACTCTTGTAAAGGTTTTTTTTTTTTTTTTTCCTTTTTGTGGTGAGACCGAAGCTTACTATTATCTGGTAGGAGATCATATTTCTTTTTCTTATTTTTGCATGCCTGTACCATGTGTTTTCTTGTGTGGTGGTGTTTTAGTTGCATGAACATGTTGTCACATAATTTAGGGTTTCATTACTTTTCAGGGCCTCTTATTTAAATAAAAACTACTATTTTAAATCTGAATAACTTTTTGATTTCTGAATGTTTATGTTTAGAGTTCTGTGTTGTAATTCTACAAAAAAGGTCCAATTTAATGCAGATATTTTTTAACAAAAGTTATTCTAATTGCAAAAATATTTTTTAACCCAATATTAAGTTTGTCATCATAATTTCGAATTCAGTTTTCTGTCTCTATTTCAAGTGCAAAAGTCTGTAACTATCTTATTTTCAAGTTTAAATTTTTTTAAAAAATTTGACATTGCTTCCATTATCATTTATCTGATCACGATAGTTTTTCTGATTGATCAAAAGTCTGATTTAGAATGATGCTTCAAATTATTTCACTTTAATTATAATTCATGCAGAATGGTATTTGTTTCTGTTAAATGTTAATTATAAAGTATTTTATTAGCCCTTATTTGTACTATCATAAAATCAATAAATACTTTTTCAACCCCAGAATTTAGATTATTATTCTATCATGCATTGCATTCCTTTTTTTAATTGCATTATTTATTTTTATTTCATAAATTTTGACTTGAATAAGAAATTTCCGGTATGTTCTATTACTCTTGTTATGTTCTTTGCTAAATTGAAAAAAAAAAGTTTTCTTTGTTTTAATGAAACTTAATAGAAAATTTAAAATAGGCTCTATTATTTTTCGTAGAAATTATTATTATTAATTTTTTAAAAGATAGATATAATAAAGAGATTTCCTAGATAAAATCTGCTTAAATGTTTTATTATAAATCTTGATATATGCATTAAATTAACAAATTCAAAATTCGTTTACTTTTAATTTTATTTTATCTACGAAATAGGCTCTGGCAATATTTGGAAGTTACCAACATTTTAAAAACAGAATAGCATACACTTAAAAAATGTTTTGTGTAATTTAATCAAATAGAAAATTTTTCTGTGAAATTAAAAGGCATTTTCAATTTTTCAGTTTAACTTGGTGTTTGAAATTCAATTTAAAATGGAACAGATGTTTATCTGTGTCATAATTTACCAAATGTTCACTATTTCAGTAATAGCAACCATTGTTCACTGAGAAATGTCTGACTCAAAATGATTAATATAAAAGAGAGAAATTAAGAAAATTAAATCATGTCCAAAAAGTTTGAATTACTTCGATATTTTTGATATTCTCAAGTAAAAAAATTATGGAGTGTTTAGGTGAAAAGACAAATCAGTAATAAAAGAATATGTGTTGCAGATTTGTGCTGCACAAAATCAAATTTCTGAAGAATTAATTATGAAACTAGATTAAATAAAGCCAGTCTGTAAATTGATACCTATCAACTGGGAATATGTTAAAATGGGTAATAGTTAATAGTTTACAATACAGAAACTCTGAACATAAACCCTTTGTTCTTTTTTTATCAATTTTGTTTTATTTTGTTTCTTTTGTATTCAATGCTGTTTTTAAGTTTTTGCTTCTACTTCCTTTTCTCAAAGTTAAGTCTCCGATCTCACCTCATCCCCCTGATAATAAATTCACATATAAAAGGCCCTCTGAAACAAGTTCAAGTATGTCTATGGGTAAGTAATTATGTTTTGATTATGAAAAGATCAAAAACTGTTTAAAAAAACAGAGTATTAATGAATAACAAAAATGAGGAAACAATATTTGTATTAGTGTATATTCATCATAGAATGTATATGTATATGCTGGATCAGGTGGGTTTGGTTTCTATACGCACTTTATGTGTCACAATTGGAATGTTCTAATAATATCAGTATCATGTCAGATTTAATTAATGTTGCATGATAAAATTTGAACTTGTTAATCTTAAACTTTTGTAATTACAATTTTTTAAATTTTTTCTATTTAAATAAAGTCCTGCTTACAGCAATACGTAACTGGAACGAAGGA
>BGPR01002522.1:163299-173691 GCA_013235015.1 Araneus ventricosus | reverse complement strand
TAAATTGTGATGTGTCTCATCGAACGCACCACTCAAAGATTCATTACGCAATTTCTCAAATGCACCTTCCAGTCTGAAATTTATATAAACAAACCTACTTGTGATCATTCTTTATGGACAAAAAGCAATTTCATTTTAGCAAGTTTCCTAGGGAAGGCTAATATTTAGAATAATTTCCTCACGAAGACTACCTTGAGGCATTCGACCTTCACGTAATCCGAGGAGACCTAGAATATAGTCAGCAAGTTCTGACGTTAGACGAGCACTCTACTGATGAGGATACGCGTTACTAATTAAAGCACTCGTAATTAACTCTTCTCACTCCCTACTCAGTCTTTAATCTGAAAGACTGAGAAAAGGGTGAATTTTCAATGGGTTTTAAATTAACTGAAAATATTTTAGAAGCTTTGACTGAGACTTAGGACGCAATATTTCTGTAATATGGTGTAAATAATCAAATATGTTGGGGGAACAAAATGTTAAAAATTAAAATATGTTGGGAAGAGGTAGCTAGGATATTTATAAAAATATTGATGCAAGGTAGATGCCCAGAAATAATATTTAAATTATAATATATGTTGAACAATTAATTAATTCTGGGTACTCAATCATAAACACAATAATAAGCATTTCAAGCTACATTGAAATAATTCACCTACCTTTACTGACCTGAAAACCCTAGCTACTTAATTAAAAGTTAATTTGCATATAGTGGTAGTACAATACTAGTTGTAAAAACAAATCAGAGAAATTAAAACAGAATCAAAATCTATGAATTTAAATCTTTTTTATTTTAGAATAGTTTAAATTAAATTACTTTAACACTGCCACAAGTTACACATATACAAGATGATGCACATTTTTAGAAAATGTAATAACCAAATTAAAAATATGTAGCTACACATAATACAACGCACTGCAGGCTCAAAAAATATATACTAATAAGGATATTATGTAGAAACCACAAATTTAAGAAACATCTTGATTCTGCAGAAATGGCGGTACATTTACAGAGCACATCACAGTCTTTGTTTCGCTTGTAATAAAAAAAAACTAACCAAAGCACACGTTGTATGAAAAATTTGGAGAATTTGTAATATCAAAAATTACGTTATCATTCTTGAGGTAATACAGTCGCATTATTGGTATACTAACAAGTTTCCTTGCACATTTTCATCAACACACAGTTAACGTAAATTTTTGCAAAGCAGGCTATTGAAGAATTATTGCACCCTGATCATCTTTAGTGCAGGGCTTGAATAATCAGAGCACTCTAGCTACTGATTTTCTTTTTATCGAACATTTTAGCACCAAAAGCTGTCACAATTTTCATCTGAATAAAGAAAGATGAAAAGAAAAAACTTTTTTCCTTCGATGACACCATTCACTGCATGAAGGTTTTAAATTCGCAGAATCCAGAAGATTTCAAATTTGCAGAATCAAATCTTACATCATCACACGAAAAGATTTTGTTGAAGACAAATCAAAGCTTGCATCATCACACGAAAAATCTTGTTGAAGAAATACAACATTTGCATCATTTTGCTCCAACGGAAAAATTATAATATATATAAAAATGGTTGACTCTCTGAAGGCCTTAAGGTCCCCAGAAGCCTTAAAAAGGCCCTGAGACCTGCAGCTGCCAATACCCTCACTCGTTCAGAGAAGCACACAAAAAGAAAGTTCCAATCGTAACGGAAAACGATTCCAGTTACAGACGCCAAAAACCTGATAAAACCAAAAACCTACGCGCCAAGATGGCGAAGAAATAATCCCGTAGCAAAATTTGAATTTAAAAATTAATAAAGTTGAAACCTTAATGGAAACAACAACAAAAATTAAGACAAATAATAATTAAATCGAAAACAAAGTAAATAGTTAAGTAAAATTTAGAAATTAAATGAAACGGCTAAAATTATCGTTTGAATTTCAAAATTAGCCAAAGTTGCCACAAGAAAAGAAACTTTAGTGGCGAAGAATTAAATTAATTAAAAATACTGACAAAACCGAAAAAATGATGTTGATGCAATATTTGCAATCTAACATATGGGAATATTTCTATGCTTGTAAACATAAAATATTTCTTTTACACATAGGGGAAGATGGGGTAAAACCGGGTAGCTAAAATATAAACCAGGTTCGAAGGCCTGTTGCTCCTAAAATATTCCACATAGAGCTTGTCAAATTTTATTAAAATATTCATTGTTTATCGGAGTACAATATATCTTTACAGAAAAGTCAAATTTTATTAAAATATTCATTGTTTATTGGAGTACAATATATCTTTACAGAAAAGTCACAGTTTCATTACTTTTTTATCAATGCTTTTTTTAATTAAAAAATTCAAACTGTCCAGTTTTCCCCCACTAGTGGGGTAAACCCGAGTAGCTAATATATAAACCAGGTTCGAAGGCCTGTTGCAGCTAAAATATTCCACATAGAGGATGTCAAATTTTATTAAAATATTCATTGTTTATCGGAATACAATATATCTTTACAGAAAAGTCACAGTTTCATTACTTTTTATCAATGATTTTTTTTAATTAAAAAATTCAAACTATCCGATTTTACCCCACTAGTGGGGTAAAACTGGGTACACATGTTAATGTTATGGAAAATTAAGAAAACTCGATTTTCAGTGGAAAAATTGCAATCATTTTTACTTTATATGACAATTTAAGAATATTAGTTACAAAATTCACATGTAAAGCGGTTGTCTTATTCCTCCGCGCCACTGCAGCTTTCGTGGGCGCAAATAGGACAGTTTTTACATTGGATTAACCCTTCTTCTTTATTTCAATTAGAAAATGCATAATTAAAATATAAGCAACAGCGTCTAGTCTGTTTTTATCATCTTAATCGGATGAATAATCAATACTGACTATCCCACTCTTACGACACTTGGAGTACCCGGTTTTACTCCGAGTGCAAAGGTTATAAAAAACGAAATAGAACCGTGTAATTATTGGAGTAAATCCTTATTATTTGATAGGGTATAAATCCTTAGTAAACGCATAATAAACTGGACTAAATGTAATTTTTTATAACTGTAATGATTTTTAAGTAAGGTTAGTTTAAAATTAAACGAACATCAGAGATTTGACGTCTTAAAACAATTAAATCTTCACAGATGCAGTGAATTCAACAGCTTCAACACGCCTCTATGACTGTTCCTTTTTCTTGATTAGTAGAGTGTAATTCAGTAACTGTCTGCTAGATAGGAAAAATAATAGCGCCAGAATCAAGGGTACCCGGTTTTACCCCACTCTCCCATATTGTTTGTTTCAAAAAACCCAAGACTAGCATTATTGGACGATTTTACTACAGAAAGGGGTGACAGGCATAAGATGAGCACTTTTCCAAAGTTTTTTTTATTAAGTCGTGACCTTTGTCGGATTACGCGCAATTCTTTAATTTTTTTTCTTTTTTTAAGTTAGTCTTTACAGCAAATCAATATATAAAAATAAAAAAAAATCCTATATGCTGTTAAGTAAAATGTTAACATCTCCTCCTCCATTTTTCACTTCACCCCTATTTTAGTGAAATCTACTCCTCAAGACGCATGTGTAAAAATGCGGAAGGTTTCTCTATCTGAGAATGATCAATATTCATGTTAGAAAAGTCGTGATAAGTTTTGTATCGAGTCTTGTTGAGTCATCCCATTTGTATTTGACGCCAGTAGTTGCTTAATAATTTTTTATCGGTATTGTAACTTCTTTTTTTTATCATCCTACATTCAAACATATTATTTGTTATAGATCCACAATTTTCGTGTCACGACCTGATACCAGATTTTATTTACGTTGATTTTTGTGTTTTTGAATTATTATGTTCACATGCAGACGGATAAACAATTAAACAGGCACCCTACCCGAACTGTTAGTAATCATTTGGAATTCGAGAAGTTAATAGGACTGATTTTATTTTCCTCCATTTTTGTGTTTTTGAATTATTATGTTCACATACAGACGGATAAACAATTAAACAGGCACCCTACCCGAACTGTTAGTAATCATTTCGAATTCTAGAAGCTAATAGGACTGATTTTATTTACCTCCATTTTTGTGTTTTTGAATTATTATGTTCACATGCAGACGGATAAACAATTAAACAGGCACCCTATCCGAACTGTTAGTAATCATTTGGAATTCGAGAAGTTAATAGAACTCGATTTTATTTAATTCCATTTTTTGTGTTTTGAATTATTATGTTCACATACAGACGGGGATAAACAATTAAACACCTTCTACCCGAACTGTTAGTAATCATTTGGAATTCGAGAAGTTAATAGGACTGATTTTATTTACCTCCATTTTTGTGTTTTTGAATTATTATGTTCACATGCAGACGGATAAACAATTAAACAGGCACCCTACCCGAACTGTTAGTAATCATTTGGAATTCGAGAAGTTAATAGGACTGATTTTATTTTCCTCCATTTTTGTGTTTTTGAATTATTATGTTCACATACAGACGGATAAACAATTAAACAGGCACCCTACCAGAACTGTTAGTAATCATTTCGAATTCGAGAAGTTAATAGGACTGCAAATTTGCTATTTGTATTTCAGATATATGCGCGATTGTTACATTGAAATGGCTATGAAACTGACGTCTTGCTTTTAATATCTAAATTTCAATTGTTTTTTATTTCCATGCTGTTTCTACAGTTTTATACGGGGTGTTGTAAACAAACGAAGTGACACGTTTCAAAAATTAACAAAAAAAAAATAAAATAAAAATGCTGGAACTACGATTTTTTAAAAATGAGAGCGCATCTAAAACATTTTTTTTCCAGATAGGTAACGTGCCATTTCGGTGGTCTAGGGGGTCGTAAATTAATGAAAATCAAAAATGTGATTAGGACCATTATCTGAGAAAATATTAAAACTGGAAGAAAAATAAAAGCATGCATTTGTAGGGAATTTTACGCTCTTTAATTTGTTAATTCACATGTAGTGCGAAAACTGAAGGGTTTTCGTGATATTCAAGAAAAACTAAAAAAGAGACCAGAAAACGCGCATCGGCTTCTGCTGATCGGTAGACATTGCGTACTGAATTTTCTCGCTGTAGCAAATTTAGTACGGCGTAAAGCCGCGTTACCTATCTGAAAAAAACTTTTTTGAGATGCGCTCTTATTTTTTAAAAAGCGTAGTTCCAACATTTACAGGATTTTTTTTATTAATTTTTGATATGTGTCACTTCATTTGTGTACACTCTGTATTACAAATGTGTTAAATTAAATTTTAATTAAAATATTCGCAATTTAATTTATTTTATTTTCTACTCCCCAATAACTACCTCCCAAATTTGGTATCTCTAGGGCTTGTACAGAGTTTTGAACGGTTTTTGCATCATACATAGCGCATGTCGCATCACGGAATCTAGCATTATCACATTGAAACGATAAGAAGTGGTCGCAATTAAAAAGAGTATCCCAGTTACAAAAACAATGAGAATCATGTATTAATATTATAAACGTAAAATACGAGGAGGCACCTCGCGTTCACGGATCAGATGCCGCTGGATAAGTAAGCAGGTTCTAGCTTCCCTAATGGGTATAGCATTGAGGAGACTTGGGTCCCTCTTCCAGGGATAGTAAGTACCTCCAACAGGAGGGGTCGGGCCGTGGCTGGTGATGGCTAGTAGAATTCCGGCCTAAGTACTAGAGTTATTGCATTATTCAGAAGATCTGGATGCAAGGAAGGGGACCCAGTTTTCAGGTTACCACACATTTGAGGTGTAATTTTTAAAATGTATTGACAATAAGATTCAACAGATCAGCTAAAATTCAAAATTATGTATTTCTGATTAAATTGTTACGCATTTGCGCCGAACAGAATGCAGTTATACTTCTTGTTACGAAGGGAATGCGTTTTGTAAACTTTTACATAACCTGAATTTTACAATATTTAAATTTGCATTTCTAAAATGCGAACATTAATGGTATATGATGTGAATTTGAATATTGAAATGGTCAGTCTGCATATAAGAACCCCATCAAGCGTTGATATGAGCAATTACAGACTGAAAGTCTCACTAACTCATTCAACAATTTCGTCTGAGACTGATAGTCGTCCAGCACTTTCCTGTGATACACATTTCCTGTTCCTTTAAATTGCTCAACAATGGAGATTTGAGTCCTAGTTTAAATTTCACTTTGCACAATAGTTGGTGAGCAAACACAAGCAACAGTAATACGTCCTGCAATGTTGGCGGAAAGGTCCATACACCTGCTGTTTGAGTTATTTCCACAAGAAAAAGTATAATGGGGTCATTTTTTGCCCGAAAAATACACTGAAAAAAAATTCTGGTCAAAATACCAGAATATGGTAAAATTTACCTTATTATCTGGCTTATATGGAACACCATAAAGTACGATATTTTTACCGTAGCAGTTTAATAATGACTTTATGGTAAAATAACAAGAAAAATATAGTTTATTTACTACGCTGTTTGGTATGGAATTTGGTATTATTAACGTACACAAAGGTATTATTACCGTATACAAAGGTAATACTAACAAATAAGATGGTAATTTAAGCAATTTAATTTGATAAATTTACCAGAATAACTCTGGTTCTATTACAATTTATCTGGTAAAATTTGAGATACGGTATGTCCATTTACAATGCCAATCGCATTAATAATTATTTATTTTTGCTTTTTAACCGGTAAAATTTTACTCAATTCTCAACATCACTATGATTTTGAAAAAAGCAGAATGTTTCTAAATATAGAAATGCCTAAGGCAGAGTGGAAAATGAACTAAAAAAATAAATGCAAAAACTCATTGATTCATTTTTTATAAATTGTTAAATTTATTAAGTGATGTTATAATTACTAAAATTTATCGTTTCTTTGCAATTTAATTTTCTTTATTAATATACATAATATGCAGTGAATTTGTTTTAAGTATTTAAGAAAACAAAAGCAGAGATTTCAAATCTAACTTCAATTTATTGGACAGTGTTGAGAGCTTGCTTTTATTCTTTCTCAACAGGAAGTGACTTCATTACGTAGGAAGTGAATTAATCTTCAGAAAGTTCATGAAGCGAGTAGAAATAGGTTGAAAGTTCGAGGTCCTTCTAGAAAATTCCTTTTATCGCCAACTTCGCCGCCAAGTCACCCAAATGGTCACCAAATATATTGCCAAGATTAGCATCTTAGGGAAACAACTTTATAGATTTTGTTGGCCTCCACTTCTGTGATTGCTTTACAATTTATTTGTAGAACAATTCCTACAAATAAATTGGCGTAGACTGTTGATAAGTTTTCATCTAAAAAATGTAAAACAATTCAATTAAGATTTTGAATGATTCTTATAGTAAGGCAAAGAACGGTTCTTAATATGTTAAGATCTCGCAGACTGAGTCAAAACTGAAGAGATCGCCTTAAACTGAACTTTTTTTTTACAAAATCTAAAACATTGAATAATCCTTTTAGTAAATGTAATGTTTTATAATTAAAAATAAAGGATCATAAAAAATGAATTGGG
Organism: Araneus ventricosus; assembly: GCA_013235015.1. Lineage (NCBI taxonomy): Eukaryota > Metazoa > Arthropoda > Arachnida > Araneae > Araneidae > Araneus > Araneus ventricosus. The sequence goes on along the minus strand of BGPR01002522.1, from coordinate 166,193 downwards.
ATTAATTATCAATCACTTAAAGTAGTACTCTCATTTCTTACGTTGATTGCTCTTGACTTCATCATGCAAAAATTCCAGCAAAGAAATGATAGAACGAAAAAAGGAAGCATTTTAAGGAAAGCTTAACCTCTACTAAATAGCAAGCTCAAAAAGAACTGCGCGCGTAAGCTCTCCCTTTCCTTTACCTCTTGTAAAATAGCAAGATTAATCAATTTATTAAATTTCAATAACGTGATCAATACCTCTATTAAAAAAAGTGATAGTACATTTACGTTTAAACTAAGTGGATACTTTTTCTGATATCTACTACTTCACTTTCAATAAAAAATAACAAATGAATGATTTCACACACAAATTTTAATTTTTAAATCATTAATGTAACATAGTAAACACTGATAGCTGGCTGCTGTTGCATAAATGCTAATAAGCAAAATCATTTTGCTACCACCTTGATATTTCAAGCATATTTAAAACGGCACACATATGTCCCGTTCGGGGCAAAGGGGTTTAACTAAACATTATACAAATTGGAACAAAATTTCAACATAAAATACACAGTTTTTATATTATTAAATTTAGCAGTATATTTACCCTTTTCATCGAGATTTATGTTCTTTTCTCGCATTAAACTTCTAAAGGTAGAATCTTGCTTCACTTTTTCTTTTCTTTGAGCGACGTCCATTTTCTTCATACAGTTATCAGCAGCTAAAAATAAATTAACGACCTATTTTTTACTCAAGTCCATGTTTTTGATCAGATATCCAAAATTGAAAGCAAATATATGAAATGGTGTACATATTTGGAAAACTAGTTTTTCTTAGCGATAACCAAATAATTCTGATTCGGATATATATGTTATGTTCAGAATAAAAGTAACTAGAATTTCTTACGAGGTTTTAATTTAATGTAATAAGGAAAATATTTCCTTATTTTAGAAATTTTATTTAAATTAATTAATCAGTTAAGTAAAAAATAATAATGTCTTCTGGATTAGAAACTTATAATTGTTTCAACTTTAAAAATTAGTTCTAAAAAATTTTAACATTATAACATTCTCATAAAAAATAAAAACATTAAGTAAAAGCTAAACGATAAAAAATTATGTACTAATATCACATTATTTTAGCAACCAGAAATATTTTTAAAAAAATTGATTTAGAACGTTTTATGAGCAAAAAAAATTCACTCTTACGTTCTCTGTGCAAAATAAGGCTATATTTCGAAAATGCACTCCTGGGGGGGGGTGGAGTTTGGACCGACTTCTGCATTATTTATATAAACTAAATTTCTTCCCACTGCAACTGCCCTACTAAATTTTATACATAGAAATTAGCAGTACATTTTGAACGAGCATGATCAGAGCTTTTAGAATTGTGCTATTTGTATAAATACAAAATTTCCACCAACTGTAGTAAACGAAATAAGTTCAACTCGTATTCAACAATTTTCAAAATATTTGTTTTCTCAAAATTTGATCATTTAATTACAATTCTTTTATTATGAGCAGGTAGACTAAATCCATATGATAAATGATATGTGCATATTAATACAGAGATGCTGAGTAGCCTCAAAATCAGAACATTTTGAAAGTCACTATTATTAAAACTTCAACAAAGCAAATAATAAGTTATTCTGCTTATTTTGTTTGACAAATTTTTTTTATTGGATAATAACACCATTTCTATGAGTCTTGATCATGATTTGTGAAAATGTGCTAGCTGTTTTGGCGCAAAGGTTTTTCAAGGTAATTGCAGGGGAAGAAAATTCTGTTCTCATAGAAATAAAAAAAAATTCTATTTTCTCAATCTTATAAACTGGCACCTTGAATACATGTGTCTTTCCTAGACCTTTGTGTTTTAGTGGTGCCACTTTTGCAAGTTTCTTTGAATATTATATAACGCTACGCTACCTGTCAACGCTTTAAGAATATGTAAAACTAAATATACTAAAAGTATTTTCTCCTTCAAAAAAATTCCTTTTTTTGTTGAAAAAAAATTTATATTCGAAAAAACGGATTACAGAAAAATTTTGTACATCATACCAACATTTTTATATTTACATCACAAATCAATTGAAGCCACCTCGTTGTTCCAAAGAAGTGAATCCAATTTTAAAAGTATTTAAGCATAAATAAATGTATTTAGAGTTTTAGGTAACGTTCCCTTCTAAAATCTCAGTGTCTCTCTCTAAAATCCCTTATGTTTGTGTGAACAATGAAATATAACTCTGCAATGTACTTAAAAGCCTGGAGTGGAAAACTACCTAATTACTCAAAACTATTGCATCTTAACATAGGTTAACTTTCTTATAAATAATTAAATAAAAATGAAAATCATTCAGATTCATATATTTATTTTGTAAATTAATAAATATAATACTTGATCAAATTAAAAATGTTTCAATTATGTATTCGATATAATTTAGCAGCAGATATTCAGAATAGCTATCAAATATATTCAAAAATTATACTGAACCTTATACATCTTATTATTTTAATATTTTCATAACTTGTGTAAATTTAATATAATTTTAGTTACTACATTGTTGCTTTAGAGTTGTCCAGTAAAGAAAAATAAAAGTAATTTCTCCAAAAATAAGATCTCAGAAAATATAGAAGACATGAATAGGAAATCAAGTACAGACTCTTTAAATGACACAGCTCAAGTTTAGGAGCTATGTGGATTATATGTCGATTATAAGTTGCTTACAATTTACTTTTTTTAATTCTTTGAAAAACTATATCTAAATGCATAGAGTTGAAAGTAAAAAAATCTGAAGACTGTTATCGACGAGAGTGCGTTTAACACCTTTGGGGCCGTTCAAATATTACATAAGCATGTTTTTGGTAATTTTTGACCCCCCTCCCCCCTTGTCAGCAAAAATAAGCAAATCGC
>BGPR01002522.1:97725-153299 GCA_013235015.1 Araneus ventricosus | reverse complement strand
TCGCGTTGGTTTGTGATAACGTGACGACATTTTATCTCTCTTCTAAGCGTGGGGGCAAGATTATTTTTATGAAGGCTGTTATTCAGCCTGATGGTTAATAATATTTTTAAATCAATCTTATGAGCGTTTTAATGTTTGTATTTGGTTTTCCTTTTTCTTTTATAATAATGGTTATTAAATTGTACTCATTTCCTTTGTCTTCTTTTGGGAAATTTCGGGCTAAGAGAAGCTATATTTGGCATAATGCAAGCTTCTTACAGAAAAATTTCCAAATATTTAGAATCCGTTTCGAATATAGTCTATAGCCCTTGATAAAATGTACTAGAATGGATTCCTTGTTTGTCTAATTAGATACTCTCAGAGTATTTATCTCAGTTTTTTGCTTTTTTTTTAATGATTTTGATTTCCATGATACTAAAATGTAATTCTTAATACGAGGGACGTTCCTAAAATAAGTATCGTCATGTTTCATCACAAGGAAACTTTATTACAAACAGAAACATACATTGGCATAACAAAATACAAACTTTTGGCTATTTTCTCACATATTCGCCACCGACATTTATACATTTGTCGTACCATGAAACCAATTTCGAGAAACCATCCATTAAAAATCGGTGCTCAGCTATTGAGGAAAGTTCTTCACAGACTTTACGCCAGTTTGATGAGCATGTTTGAAAGTGATGTCCGGATAGTTCTGACTTCAAAGGGCAAGATCGGGGCTGTAGGCCGGGTGATCCAATGTCTACCATCCGAAGCGAAGAATGTGTTCATTTGTGTCCCTCGCTGTGTGGTGTCTTGCGTTATCGTCGAAGAACAAAACCCCTCAACTCAAGAGCCCTGGTCGGGCCCTACAGCTCCATCAGACTTTCACCTTTTTCCTGCATTCAAGTCAGCACTAAGGACGCCACTTTGTGCTTCAATGTGTGGATGTCATTGAAAGGCGTCACTTCTGAACATGCTCATCAAACTGGCGTAAAGTCTGTGAAGAACTTTCCTCAATAGCTGAGCACCGATTTTTAATGGATGGTTTCTCGAAATTGGTTTCACGGTACGACAAATCTATAAATGTCGGAGGCGAATATACGGAAAAATAGGCAAAAATTTGTATTTTGTTTGCCATTGTATTTTTCTATTTATAATAAAGCTTCCTTGTGAAAAAGCATAACGAAACTTATTTTCGGAATGTCCTTCGTACATATGTACAACAACGTGATTCCACTGCTGGCTTGTGGTGAATATGAAAAAAATCCTTTAAAAGTCAATAATACGTACATCTTGTTGTTAATTTTACAAAATGATCAATATAAACTTCAAAATAAGAATAGTAATGTACAGAATGTATTGTGCAACACTATAAACCTACGTTTATAGAATTAATATATTATATACTAGAAGATATGTGCCCATCTAAGACGGGCTTTTATCCTGCAAGCAATATCTCAGAACTGATTTTAACAGATTTAGACGCGAAAGATGTAAAAAAATCTCATGCACATTGGCAGGGTGCTTAAGAAATAAGTGAAAAAAAGTACAAAAAATTACCTTTCTAATGATATCATTTAAATTGCTTTACAATTTTTTCTCTAATTTTAATAAATTAAAAGAATATTTTTTGGCATAATTTACAACAATACTTTTCATTGTTGAGACGCAATTCAATCCATTTTTATTGTTTAAACAAATATTTAATTGCGTGTTTCTCTTTCATCGTTGAAAGCTGAGTTAATATTCTTATGCAATCATCCGATTTGCTCCTTCAATAATAACGTAGACAAAAGGGACGGGTTTATTTTAAGCTCCACCCAACGTTATATATAAAAATATTTTTTGCATAATTTACAATATTTTTCATCGTTGAATCCATTTTCATTGTTTAAACAAATATATTTAATTCTGTGTTTCTCTTCCATTGTTGAATGCGTTACAGACATTTCTGGACATTTATATTATAGATTACGGACGATTACTCACTTCCACCATCATACAGTACAGTCACTTACAGCTTTATACAGTAGGGTGTAAAAGAAAGCCGTGGATAATTTTAAAGATGTCTGTTTGTTTGTTGATATTTTTTAGACGATGACGGATAACAGAAACTGACGGTTAATCGAAGTTTAATTGTATATATAAATATCAGCAATATTAAATTTTTCATTAAACTACAGTAGTAACCAATTAAAAAGCTTCACTTATATAATATGGCAGTACAAATTTACATTAGTTAAATAAAATTGCTGAAAAGAAGATAATTTTCATGGGTTAGCAGGAACGCATGATTATATAATTGCTTTCTCTTTCCTCTTGTATAAAATATAACAAAATTTAGAGTGGTGCATCTTCATTGGCACCTAGTGTATTTCTCTTAAGGGAATACAAAGAATAATAGCACTACAATCATTATTCTAAAAACGCCTATTCAGATTATTAAGAGGAATAAATACAAAAATTTATTTTGGAAGCTTGTATAAATGAGTGAATTAAATATAAAGAACTGTGATTTCTCCTGCTAATAATGAGACGTAAGATGAATGAAAAAGATTTGAATTTTAATTACAATTCGAAACGAAAATCGGAATGTTCCTATTATCCAAAAAATAAAAGAAACAAACTGAAAATTCAGCCCTGCATTTCCAGCAAATATTAATTTGAGTTTTTTTCAGAGTTTCGGTCCGTTTTAGGATTCTTTAGACATCACTTTATCCTTTTATGCAAAGAGAAGGCCAATGATTTCGAATCTAAATTCTTCGAGATATAACATAATAGCTATTCGAAAAGCTTTCAGATTCTTAATTGTATTTAGAGAAATTTGGAAGACGTTCCTCTAATGAAACTTTCACGTCCTCTTAAGACTCTTTAGAGCCTCTTAAAATAATCTTGTGACTAAAATATAAGCGAATGGACTTCAACTAACCAGTTTTCCATAAGGCCCAGAGAGAAGACGTAGCATCAATAAAGAGTTTACGATGAGCATAAAATTTCTTCATTAACTCTTATTCATTTCGTTTCTTCATTAACCCTTATTCGTTGACAAATTTCATTTTAATTAAGCCCTGAGAGCCTTTGATGAATTAATTACTACGCTGTATTAATTTTGCGGAACATAACAATTTTAAAAGGTTGGTTGCAAGTTACCTTCACTTTCAAAGTGAATTGTCCCATGATGAGTGTTTGTTGCAAATAAGCACTCGCAATTTTTCATGACAAAGATAAGATATTGAGATATTTGCATCATAACTCCTTACCTGATTTGTTTTCTCTACCATCTAATTCAGGGCTTCCCAAACTTTTTACCCTCGAGTAAGCCCTTTATTAGTCCTTTAATTTTCACGTATCCCCCTACTGTACTCCTAGTACTCTCCTAAACCTCTGTCTTTGATGACACTTTGACCTGAACATTCATAAAAAATGAGATACGAGGGTGAGTCAAAAAGTTAGTTGCACCGCTCAAGAAAAGAAAACAGGACTGAAATTTTACAATAATGATATATGCACACTAAAGTTCCATACAGAAGCTTCTTTCTGACGAAATCACATCCTTTAATTAAACATTTGTCGAAGCGTGGGGCAAGTTTTTCGATGTCTTCTGCGAAGAAGTCCCGTCCCAATTTCCCCAAATTTTATAGAATCTAATATGCCCGACAATTATCTTATGCACAATTCCAAGTGATATATCTAATTCATTTGCGATTCCATCTACTGTTACACGCCTGTTTCAAGAATGAGTTCATTCATTCGAGCAACGATCTCAGACTTTTTCGAAGTTGGTGGTCTTCCCTAGCAATAAGCGCCATCAACATCGATACATCTGTTTTCGAACATGTTGCACCACTTTGCGACTGCTTGACACTCATTTCTCCATACACTTGGTGCAACTACCTATAAATTTAACCGCAGCTACACATTTTTGCCCACAAAAAAAAGAATCACCATACACATTTCCAATTTGGAAGCCAGCTGTAGCTGCCGAAACATGTTCACGACTGATTGGCATGGAAACCAAAACTGCCGCTAGCAAGCTGCTACGTCGCGAACTGCAGATAAATGTCTTCAGTGTTGACACAAAGTATAAATAAAATATCTTTTTAACAAGATTTTTTATGAAGAAGGGCAACTAACTTTTTGAATGTAGTACCTACGTAGAAAAGAATAAGAATTAGATAAGAAAAGTTCAGGATATTTTGAAGGATAGAAGCATGCAGGTATTACGGCAGCTAGTAGTCTTTTCCTTTAGAGCTGGGAATGAGAAATTTCTGTCGATTAAAACACTAAGCACAAATGTTTTGGGAAAATTCACCCCCTATTATGGAAGAGCATTAAAAATCCTAAGAGATTATATAGTGCAATATATTTCATCAATATGATAACTGCACGAAAAGAGGGTAGATTTTCCAGATCCAAATTACAATGACAGTTGTCATAGTCAGATATCCTCTTCCACAGAAATGATATTGAACTAATCTATATCGGCGTGCTGCTATAAGTCACTTTTGGTTAACGTTTAAATTAACGCTGAACCTCTAAAGCTTGTCCTCGGATACCTTTTAAATTATTTGACTATAAATTAACTAAATAGAAGAGTGTTAAAATTATGATCTATCAATTTTTATTTAAAATACTTACGAACACACTCGTTCTACTGCATATTTACTTCTTCAATATTGTTACTTTTATAGTTCTTTGACCAAAGAATGTTAGTCGCAAGTACATAATATTTTAAATTAATTTTTTGTGTCAATCTATTTATTATCAGGATTACTTTCATGAGTATTAAGCTTATAGTATTAACTTCTCTATAAGCTGTTTTTCAGTGAGATTCAAAGTTAATTGAAAAGAAGTTTCAAAACTAATTCAAGGCCTTGTACAAGACCGAGGCCGATATAGTCTCTATTTCTGGGCTTGAGGGCAGCAAATTCGAGAGCCCATTCAACCAAAGATCCCCAGTCTGCAGCCATTGGTCATATCAAGCGTGAAACAAACCGTTTCATTTTGTGTGGCTGTTAATTTTGAAGACTGGGTGCTGTATCAAATATAGTCTCCTAATCTAACTAAGTTTCAAAATCACGTGATTCGTTCCAAACCCTGTCTCTTTAAAAGAGTCTGCTAATCTAATTAAATGAAGGCAGTGAAAGATAAATTATAGCTACTCGGCATATAATGATGGCCTTCATGTGTTACCGTAAGCGGAGATGAAATTAATGTCTATTTATAAATTCCCAAGAATAATCATGAAATGAAATAATATCAAAATGTAGGCATTGTTTTGATTTAGTACTAAGTTCTTAAAACTTTCCTTTAATTGGCGGTGTTAGTTCTAAGCGTACGTGGTCTAGCGCATTCTTACGAAAAATCGCCCAGTGGGTGTACGTGAGTGTAGTTTAACAAGCAGGATTATTAAAAAATGTAGTATTTTATTCCACGAATGAATTTTCCATAAAAACACGTAGGACAGATAACAAAACTAAAGAGCAATTATATAAATTAACAACGCAAGCATATCACTAATAAAAATCAGTCACAGCACTTTCAATAGCTCTCAGCTTATATTAGCTCACTAGCATGCACTGCGAACAAAACTCCAACACATTCACTCGATGAGCTCTCGGTATTTATACCTTTTCCGAGAGGATGTGACGTCACCGAGACGTTCTCCGTATTTCCGTACCTAGCAGATATATGACTATAATTTCGGCATTTTCTGGAAGCTACGTTTTGTCGCCAAATTTTCAAGGTCCGAGTTCATTAGCTTGCCTTCCAGTTAAACCTCTATAAAACTATCTTTTCTGCCATAAAGATTATCATGTCAGGGAAACAAGTTTATGCTTCGTAACAGTATCGATCCAAATTCATGAGTCGAATTTGTACTGTTAATGGAGATGTAACATGTATTATTGATCAACGCGACCCGTAGCCTCTAGTCAGCATCGGAAGTATAGCATTGACTTGATTGCTATATATGGAGGAAGATTGCTTTCAGGATGGACTTTCAGGGGAAACCGGCCCCGTTTGTGTTTCGGTTGGAGAGAAACCAGGAAATGCTCCAGCCCAATCGTAGCTCGAGCTCACATTAGTCCAGCAGTTTTTAAAAAATCCTGGTTAAGATCACAGCTAGTATAGAACGAAGCACTTTCTTCCATTGATTCGTATTCATCAGCCATGAAATGCTTTAAAACCCCTGCAGACCTGGCATCCGGTATACCAGACATCAAATTTTAAATGATTCTATTAATTCAATAATTGATTAAATTACATACTGTTATCTTTATTTGGTTATCGATTTCCTTGTTATTATAATCCAGCGGCGGCTCGTGAGCTCAGAAACGAGGAGGGCTGCAAGATAATATTTATCGAAAGAATAAAATTTTAAAAAGCTGCTTTATATTTCAGCAGGCCACATTTTTTAATTCCAAAGCCAGATATAAAATTTCCTGCTTCTCAAACAAATTAAATAACCAGCATATGACATTTATTACTAGTTTTACTAACAGAAAGTTAAGTGAATGTTGATGTGACGATTTTACTGACCGAAAAAAAATCAAAGCTCCACATACACATTTCCCTCCTCGCCCACTTCACTCGCTAACACTCTTCCAAAAATGAATACCTTCTTCAAAAGAAATCTAGCCTTCTATCAAGAGAAAGCAAATAATCAATCATCCAAATGTGTCACTGTTGACGCAACGCAAACCGAAACCCATAAACAGCCAATGAGATTATTACTTTGCGTGGGAATGAAAATATATATATACATAATAAAATAGCATCTTTTTCTCGTTCGGGTTGGCTCCGTGCCAGCCAGAGCTGAGTGGACTTTCAGCCCATAGCCGGTCTTTGTGTGGGAATGAAAATATATATATATATATATATTAAAATAGCATCTTTTTCTCGTTCGGGTTGGCTCCGTGCCAGCCAGAGCTGAGTGGACTTTCAGCCCATAGCCGGTCTAAGATAAAGACAGAAAGGGTTGCTTTTTGCCTCCGGAGTTTCTGCGCTTTGATTGAATTTCGGAGGGGCAGAGCATTTTGCAGCTCAGACCTACGTCTCTCTTCGTTTGGATTCATTTTACGTCTTTTTTCAATTTTTTTATTGATTTTTTGCATTTTTGTAAGTCATTGCACTCTGAGAGTGGAGAAGTAAGCAATGAGATTAAAAACGAAAAATGCAAGTTTAAAAAATAATATGAGGGGGGCTGCAGCCCTAATGGACGAGCCGCCACTGCTATAATCTTTGCGAGACTTTTTGGTTTCGAGGATGGAAGCATTTAATTTATTTAGTTTTTACAAAACAAATCCAAAAAATTTTTGTTCGTCGCAAAATAGAGTTCTGTGATTAATTGTGTCGTTTGAGTAATTTTTTGTACTTATCTCCTTTTTTACCATTTAAAGTTATTGTGCAATTTTTTTCTTCGTTTGACAATAATTTTAGAGTGAAATTTATGTAATTATTCATTTCTTTTTTAGTATATATATGCGGTAGTGTCAGGATTGAGGGCATAGGTTAACTTTTTTAATTTCTCACCTACAAGTTTGAAATTTTATTTATGAGATACTCTTGGCAATAGTACACAGTGCACAAAGGAAAAAAAATCTAACTTCATTATTTCTTAAATCCGACTGAAGGGGCTAAACCAATGGGCCACCGGTAGGGAAGTAGTCAGATGGAAATTCACACCATAGCTGTTAACAGCATTTCAAACATATCTATATTCAGTTTCGAATATTTAACAAATGATTTCAATAAATTTCATTCATTTACTATTACACTGAGATTTAAAATTATTGGCAAAACAAAAGTGGACGGTTCGTTCGTCGATTTTGTTATTTTGTGAAGTGAATTCAACAATAAGGATAAATAGTCTAAAGATAGGTGGATTGTAATAACATTTAACTCGTCAAATTTTCTTTTACTCCAAGCAGCAAATAAATGCATGGATCTCTAAATTATTTTATTTCCCCACAGTATTCAATGAATAGTGTAATGAAATAAATGATGAACATTTTAAATCCTTGAACAAAGGTTTGCATTAGTGCAGATGTTAGGAATTTCATTTATTTCGCAGACCAATCTCAATCATTACCAGTTGAATGTCAAATTTTCTTTTATTCCAAGCAACAAATAAATGTATGGATCTCTAAATTATTTTATTTCCCTACAGTATTCAATGAATAGTGTAATGAAATAAATGACGAATATTTTAAATCCTTGAACAAAGATTTGCATTAGTACAGATGTTAGGAATTTCATTTATTTCGCAGATCAATCTCAATCATTACCTGTTGAATGTGCAATGCACAGAGCTCTTAAAATAATTTATTCTAAGATTGAATTTAAGATGCTGAACTCGTTGCGGATAAATCAAGGGAAAGAAAGAATTCTAAGGATTAATTGATTGTTAATCAAATTAGAAAGATTGTATTCTTTCAATTCGATTTACTGAATTAAATGCTGCGACTGTCTGAATTAATAAAGTAGTTTTCAGAAGGAAAAAATACCACTAGTAAATCTAGAACCTGGTTTTATTTTTCCATCTTTGATTTTTTCCTGTATATTTAATTTTTTTAAGTATCAACATTAGCAGAAATACATTACTTCTTTCAATTCTTTTCATCCAGTTTTCATTTTTTATTTAATTATTATATATTTTTACAATTTAAATAAAACATGCATTATAAATATTTTTTGAAAAACAATCTAAAAAACATTACGGAGCCAGATATCGAAATAGCGTGCTTAAAAGAATGTAATGGTTTTTGAGACGAGACTTAATATTTATCTGAAATTCACATAAAATATTAATTCGAATAAACAATGATTTTAATAAGAACATGCTTTATAACTTAAATATTTTTTAGAAGAGATCCTTTGGAATTCTGTATATGCAGTGGAGAATGCTTTTAAAAATAGCAAAGGATATCTGAAAATATCTCAGATTTTATTGAATTATTACAGGGAAATAAAAAGTTTTCTTTTATTTTAGTAGAGGAACTGTAATTATTTAAAGTACAAAAATAGTTAAAATGTTGATGATGGAATTCCAACTTCCAACACATATTCAATAACTAATACAAGAAGTAATACACATGTATTGTCACAGTGATTATGTAAAAGAAATTGAGCCAGAAAAGTAAAGTAGTTCTGATAAGTACTGAGAGTTAAAATCAAATTTGAGCTTCAAAAAGACATTTGAAATCAGAGAAAATTTCAATTTCATCAACGTTCGGAAAAATTTGCTTTGTTCTCCGGCAATTATTTAAATTCATTCCAAACTGCATTATCCACAAGTAATCATAGACAACAGAAGGAGTTAAAATAAAAGTATAAAGAATTTCATAAACATGTATGATTTTCCAATCTTCTAAAGAACTACATATATAAAAAATTACTTCATATAATAATCGAGGGTATTCATGCAATCAAGGTAATTTCACTTTTAAAGTGTCATTTTAGAAAAAACGTAGAAATGAATAAAGTGCTATATATTGAACTGAGAATAAATGCAATGGCATTGTAAGAATTTAGAAAAATAATTTTTTAAAGCTATAAAGATTTGAATAAATCTTCAATGAATCTCTGATTGTATGGAAAATAAAATTTTCTCTGCGGCTCATAAAATACCATTCAATGTTTTCCACTTCAGTTTCCCGAATAAAGATTGAAATTCCCAACGAAAAACCGCAACAGAGCGATTTAAATCATTTTACTTGCATTTGAATTATTTTCTTTCTCTTTTTCAAATTGCTAAACAATGTCACTTAAGAAAAGCAAATTACACTGAGAAATAAAAGGCAAAGTCTTCAAAATAAATAAGATATCTTTCTTAAAGAACATTGGGACAATGTTACTTAAAAAATATATTAATTCGAAGAGACGGTGAATTTTTAAGAACCATTTATATAACCAAAGCGTTTTGCATTTCGATTATTTCAAAATAGAGAGAAGGGACGGAATCATAAATTTCTACCACTTTAAGAAAATGTTTTCATGGCCCTTTTGCTTAATTGCTGAAGTGAAAACGCGACGTTTTTCATGTTGAGTGTGAATTATTTGTCTTCAAAATAATGTTTTTATGAATTATTTGACTACGAAAAATAAATTCAAAAGCAAAATATTAAATACTGTTTGATGGGCTTTTAAATCATAAAGTTGAACACATAAATAACACTAATCTCATAACAATGAAACAGCTTTAAGTGATCATATATTAAATTAAGTCATGAACTCATTTCTGAAAGAGCATTTTTCGGTACATACTTTCTCTTTAAGACGATATTTAAATAGAATATTCATATTTTATTTTTCATATCAGTAATTATTTTTGTCTTTAAAAACGCATTTTCTTTCTTGCATTTCTTTTTTATTTATTTAATATCCATCTGTCGGGACAAAAGCTTTGCTTAGTCTACAAGTAGTTTAGTTACATTACCATAGTAGTTTGATGTAATGCGAATATTATTTTGAGACGGATCTAGTAGTTTTGAACTGTAGTCACATTATAAAAACGTCACCAGAGTACACACACCTTCTCCAAACTTCCCCGCCACACCAGGCGTATATTTGGCCCTAGACGTTGGATTTAACGTGAACCAAGCGGTCATAAACATTGACCCTTCGCTGGTATCGGGTTTCGAAAGTGGAACCCTCCGGTTCCAAAGACAATTCTTACCTTCAGACAATTTCGGCCCTAGAACAGCATTTTCAGTCAGACTGTTTGTACTTGCTGTTGTGGTAGGAATTGACCCTATCACATAATCTACGCTGAAATAAATTCACCCAGCTGTTAAATCTCTACAATATTTTGTGCAACCAATTGTTTGTAAAACCGGATATTCCAAGTGCGCAAGACCGGGACAATCAGTATTTATGATTCCTCCGATTAAGACCGTAAAAACACATCAAATGTCGATTGTTTTTATTTTAGTGATATATATTCTAATTTAAATAAAGAAGAAGGGTTAGTTTAGTTTCATTAAAGTAGTAGTTTGATGCAATGCGAATATTATTTTGAGACGGATCTAGTAGTTTTGAACTGTAGTCAAATTATGAAAATGTCACCAGAGTCCACACACCTTCTGCAAACTTCTCCGCCACACCAGGCGTATAGTTGGCCCTCGAAATTGGATTCAACGTGCACCAAGCGGACGTAAACAATGACTCTTCGCTGGTATCGGGTATCGAAAGTGGAACCCTTCGGTCACAAAGACAATTCTTACCTTCAGACAATTTCGGCCCTAGAACAGCATTTTCAGTCAGACTGTTTGTACTTGCTGTTGCGGTAGGAACTGACCCTATCACATAATCTATACTGAAATAAATTCACCCAGCTGTTAAATCTCTACAATATTTTGTGCAACCAATTGTTTGTAAAACCGGATATTCCAAGTGCGTAAGACCGGGACAATCAGTATTGATGATTCCTCCGATTAAGTCCATAAAAACACATCAAATGTCGATTGTTTATATTTTAATGATATATTTTCTAATTTAAATAAAGAAAAAGGGTTAATCCAATGTAAAAACTGTCTTAGCTGTGCCCATGAAAGCTGCAGTGGCGCGGAGTAAGAAGATAACTGCTTTACATGTGAATTTTGTAAATAATATTCTTAAATTTTCGTATAAAATGAAAATGATTGCAACTTTTCTACTGAAAATCGACTTTTACCAATTTCCTATAACGTTAACCTGTGCACCCGGTTTTACCCCACTAATGGGTAAAACTGGATAGTTTGACTTTTTTTATAAAAAAGAACATTGATAAAAAAAAGTTAATGAATCTGTGACTTTTCTGGAAAGATATATTGCATTCCGATGAATAAAGAATATTTTAATTGAAAGCTCTATGTCGAATATTTTAGCTCCAACAGGCCTTCGAATGGTTACACGGTTCTACCCCACTTTCCGCTATATCAAGAAGGTAAAAATTAGAACACAAAACGGTTTAAATGAATATTTATTCGTTTATGCCTTAGAAAACAACTGTGAATTTTTTAAAAAAAAAATCATTTTAGTTTTAAATGTGTATGATCTTAGGCTGCATTTTTGAAGATTGCAACACCCTGTAGAGGGCCACTTCCGTTCATGATTACCCTGTTGGTCAATGGCGTAGAGAGAGTAAATGGCGCCCCAGTCATAATATGATTTTTTTCAACCCCACCTAATAATCATCAATGTCTTATCTTGCGTAAACGCTGAATGGTTAATGGAAATATTTCGCTCCCTCGTCATAATTGATTTCAAAAAATGACATACACGTATTCAAGTTTTGTTATCATGACCTAGAGCAAGTAAGCGTATGACCTAGCGAGTAAGCTATGACCTAGCGTGTAAGATTATGACCTAGAGAGTAAGCGTATGACCTAGAGAGAGTAAGTGACATACACGTATATTATATATTATTATTATATTATATTTTATATATATATACCTGATTATGTTTTATACACAGTTAAATATTTTCCAAACAATCAAATCTTAAGTAACATTTTCATTATAGACAATTATTAAATTGGTAATTAAAATTAAAAATAAAATAATGTTACTTATTAATAATCATATAATGAAATACACGAAGATAGATTATAAGCTAATGTATACTTACTATTTAGATTATTATTACTATGAAAAAGACAACCCAGAATTGGAATTCCAACAATCAAATGCTTATCAGCCTTGGGAACTGATATGTCGCATTAATAAGAATTTTAAAGGCGCCAACCCTATGCGAAAGCCAAATGTTGGAAAAAACAAAAAGTATAGGAGTAAATCTCCAAAACATTTCAACATAACAAACGAGAAAATATAACTAAATGCTTACCAAGGGTAATGGAAATTTTACTTCTGCTAACTAAACCTGACTGCTTAAGTCTGTCATATACAGGGTTGCCACTTATATCCGTTACACCCCTCCCCTACCTTCTAAACGGTGACAGCTTAGGCCATAAAGTTGATGTCTAGGTATAGCAAAAAGGCTATGCGCTACTCGATGAGACAAATTACAACGCCATCTATCGGTTAATTTTGGAAATAGCGGTCCTATCTTGAAAATAGTACAAGATACGGGGAAAAGATCAATTACAAAATTGTAGAGCGTCTTCGATTTAGTACAAAAAGATACCTTGTACACATTAATAGAAGAAAGGAACATTTAAAGTGCACATTTGTTTGTTCTCGATTTCCGAAACAGTGACGTCTCTAAACGGATTAAAACGAGGAAAAACAATTAGTAATCACAATATACCTTTATTTTCGGTGTTCAAAGTGCTCTTCGTCATCTACATGCTCCTAGCAACGGTTGATGGAGCTCTCATTTGTAGATTGACAATTTCGATACTCTGACTGAAAAAAACACTTTGAACTGTTACAATTTATTTGCTTTTGTGGAACCAGGGACGTGCCTTCTGCTGCATGGCCATTTTTAGTCATTTTTACACTTGCAATGGAAATCTCCCGCTGCAGCAGATTTTGTGTGCCTTAAAGACGCGTTACCTGAATCTGTCTGAAAAAAAATGACCTACTCCCTTAATTAAAATAATGTTACTACATTATAGCGTTTTTTGTTTATTAATTTTTGAAATGGCACCAATAGTTTATGACAACCCTGTACACCCAAAACGAATTTTGAAAATAAAATAATTAAAATACGTTCTCGTTTTGAGCTAAAATGTAGAATTTATTTTTCATAAAAACTCTGTAGGTCAAAATTAAAATACTAGAAGTAAATTGAAACTAATAAGTAATTGATTGGCCTAGTCAAAATATTTTTGTTGTTAACAATATTGTAAGAATTTTTATATTAATGTGGCTTAATTTTTTTCTCGTATGCTCGATCGTATCTCCCTTTATCGTGTATTAATTTCTTTATTCCGACGCTTTTAATATTCTGTCTTTGGTATGCAGATTTTTGATCAAAAAATTATTTTCAACATTTTAGCCCACTGAAACGTGCCTTTTAAAAGATTGTTTTATATTATTTTCTAATTTTCAGCCTTTAACTATATCGATACGAGACGGTCCCATGCGTCCCTTCAAGCAAGAGACGATAGCCGTCCGAAATGTCCAAATGTCACTCTGAAATTTCCACCCCCCCTCCCCCCTTCGTTAAGTGTGATTGATTTCACACTCGAGGTGCGTCCTTTCTTCGTTAGAGTGGCTCGCCCAGATGTGTTTGGGGAAGAGGGAGTTTTCTTACAATGCGGACAATGCCAGCTGTAATTATGGTTTTTGAGGGGGAAAGTGAATTTCACTTATCTTTGATAGAGGAGCTCGGACGTTGCCGTATTTTGAGGACCCTTAATTTCAATGCCCATAAGGATCAGAGGGTTAATACCCATAATTCATCATTATAATTATTAAGGAAACTTGTAATTTTCGTATTTCACTTATTGAGTAAAAATAAACAAAATCCAGCGATAAATTGATAATTGAGTCCCGAAAATTTTAAAATATTTTGTTGTCATCAACGACACACAACCGTGCAGAACTTCAAAGCTCTAGCATATCAGGAAGTAAGAGAAAATCTGCTTACAAAATTCCATCATATACAAATATGAAACAAGTCAAGTTAAGTAAAAGTGTTTAAAAGGGAAGAGAAAAGATTCGTTGCTACCAAAACAAAATTAACCTGGGATTAATTTTGTGAATTTTTGTTTCTCTTGTGTCTTCAAATCACCTTCGTCGAGGAGTATTTTTATTTCTTTAAGTATTCCTATACAATATTCAATTCAAGAATAAATATCCCCTACTTTCTTTTTATGGACAACTAAACTGTTTTTTCAAGCCCATTTTAGCTTGAAATATATTACACTACCTAAAACCTCCTATCCTCAAATGTTCACGTTCTCCAGAAGCATGTAAACTGCGTTGAATAAACTGTTTTATTTTGAATTGAGCGAAAAAAGTTGAAGAAATAAAACTATTTTATTCTGAAAAAGAGGCTGCCTATGATGTCTGAATTTGGTGTTGAGCAGTTCAATTTCTTAGACATCCTTCTTACTGAGCTAAGATGGTGTCATCATTACAAGTGTAAGACGCTTTTGAAGTAAAAAAAGGAAATGCTATCTATTATAGAAAAATGTTAGCGAAGACAACCTGTCGGCAAAGTATAAATTTTATTTCCGCTTTGAAATAGTCTCGTGTTTTCAAGGTTTATATAGAGAGATATTTATTTGAGATTATAGATAAATTTAGATGGAAACATTTAACAACTCTTACGCAGTATTTACTTAACTAATGAGAGAAAATACTAACTATTTAATAAGATAAATGGTACAAACAAAATTCAAGCTAATTTAGCAGAATAATTTTTTAAGCGATTATTATTTAACAGAAAGTTAGAAAAGTAATTTCTTATAATGCTTTAAAATGGGATTTGGAGACTGATAATAAACTTCATACTTTGAAGCCCCTTGTGCAACCTTGGCCCTCTTTAGCGAACAGAAAGGCAGATACTCTTATTACTCGTTTGCGCATTGGACATACCCGATTTACCCATCTTCACTTGTTGTTTGGAGAGGAACCACCAATGTGTTCGAGTTGCAACTGTCGGATGTCAGTCCGCTATATTCTTTTAGAATGCCCAAACTTTTATATCCAGCGTTTACAGTTTTTCAAGACATCTTCAATTTCCTTGTCGAATTTACTTGGCATTACTCCTCATGTTCAAATATTTGCGTTTTTAAGGTCCATTAACTTTTATTCACAGATTTGAAAAATTTTTTACTGTTTCCACAAGTCATCCCACCATTCTTTTAATTTCTTTTTACATTGATACCATTTTCACATTCGTTTGGCACAGCATAGCCAAACCAATGGCTCTTGTGCCACAAAACAATCAAACAAACAAACTATAATGCTTTAAATCGAATAAATGTATCTTAAAATGTGATCAAAATGGCACACGAATTCACACAATACTTAGCTTACAACTATTTTCAATCAAAAGCATGTTTGAAAATAAATTAAAAGTTCTGTCGAGTATTAAAATAGGATTAACTATATTGTCAATATGTCTGCGAAAAGTTCATTTAGCAGTTTTATGCGCAGGCCCCGTGACATTCATTAGGTGTCAATAAAGATGTGGTAAATGCTTTCGTTTTTACTTGTGTATTCTTGATTCTTGAATTGTATCTCTGAGAGATACGAGATTTAGGGATTTTTAGCAACAAAGACTGTTATCCCCTAATTCAAAAAATATTTATTCCAAAATTCGTTTCAATCTGCTTAAAAATTAACTAAAATTGCCATCAGTAGATGGACTAGAAAAATTGATGATCCAATTCGGTCAAGACAAAAAAATGGCGTCCTCCTAGAAGGGCAGCCATATTCTTTCTACTTATGTATTACCTGTCTTTAAACGACAACAACAACAAAAAAGAACTGTTGTGTAATCTATATCTGTAGCCGCCTCCTGGAATGGCATACTGTCCTACCGTCAGGAGAAGAACCCTGAGCAGGGTTGCCTCAAATAAAGGAGTCGATGAACGGAGGGTTACAGATATAAAATCATCCGCAACATTTGGCAACCTAAGCACACATCCATTAGGCGAGGAATTCGTTTTCGAACAAAGTACAAAGCGAAATGAGATTTTCGCAGGTTCTATCTGCGCCAAATGAAATAAAGCCCTTTCCTTCACCCATAAAATGCAGTGGAATATCTCGTTTCCATAGCGACCGCTAAAGGCTTGTCTGGTGTCTGTTGGTTTTCTCGTGGCGGTAAGATAATCAGGATATTGGTCTGGAAAGTCAGTAGATTCTTGAGACGCCGATAAACGCCAGTACTCATATATGATTATGTGGCACATTAAAGAACCCTTGGATTAGAATTAAGAACATGGTATTGTTACAAAAATCGTCGGGTGAGTGCATGGTGATAACAGTCCAACAAGTGGGATTATGGAGAACGACGCTTATTTAACAAATATTTCAGAAACTCGAAGCACGGGAATTAAGAAAAACAGCACTTTCACAAATTAGCAACACAAACAGAGAGCAAACCACTAACAATAACAGTAACAACATTATAATGCGGCTCGGTGTCTATCAGCCTACAAGGTCGCACATCGGACAAAACTTTAAAACGATTTAAGATATTCAAACACATTCCAAAGACGTTCACTCATCTTAGCACCTAAAGGATTTGATACCTCTTCCGATAGGATGTGACGTCGCATAGAATAATCTAGTGCATTCTCTATACCTCTGTTTCTAAAAGAGATAGGACGAAAATTCTAGTATTTTCGTAGACCTTTATTTTGCCACCAAGGTCCGGTTCATTTGCTTAAACTACCCCCGATAGCTATTAAGAGCCTCTTTACATGTCTCTTTAAACCACTAACAATAGCAATAACAGCACTATAATACCGCTCGGTGTCTATCAGTCTACAAGGTCGCAAAGCGGACAAAACTTCAAAAAGATTTAAGATATTCAAACACATTCCAAAGACGTTCACTCATCTCAGCACCTAAAGGATTTTATACCTCTTCCGATAGGATGCGACGTCACATAGAATAATCTAGTGAATTCTCTATACCTCTGTTTCTAATAGAGATAGGACGCAAATTCTAGTA
Source organism: Araneus ventricosus (assembly GCA_013235015.1). Taxonomy (NCBI): domain Eukaryota; kingdom Metazoa; phylum Arthropoda; class Arachnida; order Araneae; family Araneidae; genus Araneus; species Araneus ventricosus. Next base: position 135,737 of record BGPR01002522.1, on the reverse strand, counting down.
CTTTCGTAGACCTTTATTTTGTCGCCAAGGGCCGGTTCATTGGCTTGACCCAGCCCTCTATATCTAGTTAGAACCTCTGTAAATATCTCTTTCCAACCATAAGACGGCAATGCTGGGAAGCGACATTCCGCGTTCGTAACAGTATAGTTCCGTCGCGACACTTTCTCCAATCGTTAAGATGGTCGCCAAATGTTTACCGTATCAAATATAATACGAAATATGGTGAGTCATTGCTTGAAAAGAAATCAAGCGATAACTCGCAACGGCAGCACCGTATTTTTAAATCTAGCCGAACCCTTCATTACTTCATTTTCATGGTGCTTTTTAATGAAAAATTTTGAATTTATCTTGCAAACAGAATTTTTGAATTAGGAAAGCATGGATCGCTCTCTAAGGTGGATAAACAGTGACTCTGTGCCTGGAAAAGCCCTATTCCTTAGAAATAACTGAACAACCTCTCTCAAAAACATATGGAACAAATTTTTGTTGAGTAATGTCCTTAAATTAGATTAGTTGTTAATTTTAAACTTTAAGACATGCTCTGTATATCCTCAAAAAAATGCAATAGATTTGTACTGTAGCTGCAATTCAATATTACCACTCTTATAGTGTATTTCGTATAGCAAACAGCGGCCTGATTTTAGAAGGCCAAAATCAGAATCTAGAAAGTTTAAGGAGCATTTCAAAATAACTAAAACTTTTTCTGATAGTAAAAGCTTTGCTTATAATGTCGTTGAGATTTAATGAAGAAAGAGTTTCTTCCAATATGGAAAATATGGTCTAATTGATTCCCACAGCGACAAAGAAGCACAATTGAAACTTTTCTACTGAAATTTAATGAGACTAATTAGTTTTTTAATGAGTAAGAAGAAAGCGAGAAAGAATATATTTTTGACTGTCAAACATAGAAGAAAAACAGGGCGGTCACAAATTATTGAGTTCATTTCGAAAATTAATTAAAAAACTAATAACATTACAACTGCGTTTTTTCTTTTGAATGAGAGAGCAAATGAAAACGTTTTTTTTTTCAGATAGGTAGCGTACCATTACGGCGTTCTAAATTTGCTAAAGCGAAAGATTTCCATACCCAATAGCTACCGATCAGCAGAAGCCGATGAGCGTTTTCTGGTTTCCTTTTTTAGTTTTTCTTAAATATCTCGAAATATGTTCAGTTTTCGAATTACAATTGATTTAACAAATTAAAGAGCATAACATTCCCTACAACTGCATGCTTTTATTTTTTCTAGCTTTAATAGTTTTGCAGATAATAGCTCTGAAAAATGGAAGATGACCCATTTACGACCACCTAGATCACCGTAACGGTGCGTTACCTATGTGGAAAAAAATTAATACTCTCTCGTTTGAAAAAACCGTAGTGTTATCATTATTAGTTATGTATGACCACCCTGTATATTGCAGTAGAAAAGGAAATATAAATAATTGCATAATCAATTCAATCAGTCTGAGACAAAAAATATATACCAAATATTTAAAAAAGCGAATATTGCCTTTTCATAGGTAATTTAATTAAATTTAGCATATGAGCACTTAAAGTAATACTAATATTTCAAAATTAGTTTTATTTATGTGTTTACTTCAAATAATTCGATAGAATGTCATTTTGAAGATTTATAACTTACACACAATAAAAAAATATCTTGTACTCACTTCAGCTGTTAAAAATGTATTGAAAAGCCTTTCTTTAAGTAGTAGAAAATGCAGAAAATCGTGAATATACCTTATCTTTCTATTTTGAAATAACGAAATGCAAAAGACTTCGTTTGTATGAAAGGCTCTTATAAATTCTCTGTCTCTTCGAGATAAAGTGTTCTTCTTGCTACATGGTCCAATCTTTTAAGAACATATATTTTATTTATTTTGATGACAGTGACATTGCTTTTCTATGCATAATTTATTTTTCCTATAAGGCATTACTTGGTGCGTTCAGGAAGAGAAAATAAATAATTCAAATGCAAGTAAAATGATTTAAATTATTCTGTTGCAGCTTTATCGTTGCTAAATTGCATACTTTATTCCAGAAACTGAAGTGGAAAACTTTAAATGACATTTCATAAGCCAGAGAGAAAATTCTTTTAAATTCCCAGCCAATTTCTCTAACAATCAGTGAGTTCTTGAAGATATTTCATATAATTATAACGTTAAGACGAACTCTGTTTCAAAATCCCAACGGTATCATTATATTTATTCTAAATTCAAAATACAGCACTTTATGTTATTGCTACAGAAATGAATTAAAAGTATTTTAAATGCAGCAGGCATTTTCCAAAATGTCATTTCAAGATCGAAATTACGTTGAATGCATGAGCACACCGATTATTATATCAAATAATACCTTGCATATAATTCTTCAGACGACTGGAGAACTTAAGCAAAGAAAGTTATGAAATTTGTATTTATTATACATTCATCTAGGATATATGTGTTTGTAATTGCTTAATACGGCTAATTGCTACTAATACTACTATTTGCTACTAAGACTTCTAATTGATAATTACTAAAAATGCAATTTGAATTGACAGAAAGCTGGTGTTGAAATTTTTGAAATGTTGATGAAAATGAAATTTCCTCATCTTTCAAACCCGTTTTTATAAGATCATATTTTGATTTTGACATTCAGTTTTTAAGGTACAATTTTTTTTTATCTTCTTATGTGCAACATTATTTTTCATGGTGATTTTCTGTTTTACAATCAATGTAATGATTAAACCTAATTCTTGACTACTACTACTACGCCACGACACATTCCCGTTCCGTTCCTGCTCACCGACGTACCTTCTGTAATGCACCCTCCGGGATCGGCTGGGTCGGTTTGCGGCTCTATCTCCACTCCTGGTACGTAGATTGCTCCTGCTCAGTTTAGGATGGATGTGAGTGAGAGTAGAAAATTCTGAGGCGGTTTTTTTTACTTTCTCGTATACGAAGTATACAAAGAGAAAGTATTGTAATCGTCAAAAAATTAGAACTCGAGATTTTGACGAATCTCCACGTTTTAGACCTCCCTGAGTCCGAAAAACACAATTTTGGAATTATGTCTGTCTGTCTGTGAGCACGATAACTCGAAAACTATTAGACCTACGGGGATGAAATTTGGTATGTGAGCTTTATACATAATTTGTAGGTTTCTTTCAACTTTTGGACGAACTCCGTCGACGGGAAGTCTCTCTGTCTGTTTTTCCGTGTTGATGTGAACACGATAACCCACAAACTTAAATAGCTAGGTGGATAACATTTGGTACACATTCTTATCATCATTTTTATTATCAGGAGGTTGCGAACAGGGCCCCACGTTTCTGATGGCCCCTCATCGTTGACTGACTTTGCGAAACGAAAATTGATTGCATTGATTTATTGAACTAAATCAAAATTTGTCACCGAGTTTTGCTTTATAGGACACAGTATTGCAAACATTACAATAATTATTTTAAAATAATCCATCTCAATTATATTCAAATTTTGCTTCTGTTCTTAAATTATATTGACCTTACCAAAGATCATATTAAAGATTAAAAATAACAAAAAAACTGCTCTAGCATTAGTGAAGAAACATTTGATCTCCTTAACCATTTCATTTCCAGAATCCAAATTAACCAAAAAACTAAATTGTGACGATACTATCAAGGAATTGCCTACGAAACAAATGAGAAAAAAACCACATATTTCTAAACTGATTCCAGTAAATCGCATACCAAATGGTATTTGTGAACCAATTATTTTTGTTATTTGATTTTTTAACGAAATTTTGCGTGATTGAAATATTAACTTTCTCAAAATAATTTAATTATTTATCATTTTCATGCATTCCTTTAGTCTTTACTATACCAAATTGTGGATACTCATGCAGGTCCAGCCTACCCAAGGAGGGTGTGAGGCAAAAAGGATCGGCAGAGGCAAAGGCCCAGACCAGCACGCGGAGGGCCGACGGGCCCCCAGACCCCGAGGGCAGAGAGGGCAGAGCCGAGCCCAACAGAGCAGCGCAAGAAGAGCCCGGAATTTACTAAGTCAGTTAAGCATAAAATATACAGACTACGCCTGACATTGGCGGAAATAGTAATGATGCTGTCTTTCAATAATGAATATTTGAATGATGAGATTATTAATAAAAATTTACGTACTACGCAATGATTTAATGGCGGCAAATCAATCTGCCTTACATCCAAGGGTGAAGTAAAACACATATAAAACGAAATAAAAAGCACAATAAGCAATACATAAAATTATACCAAATTGTGTAATGTAATACATAGCAAAAAGCAACAAACTATTCTGTTGTACGAAATTATTTTCAAAGGCCAGCTGTAAAATAACATAAAGAATAGAGTACTTGGTTTAAAGTTTGTACTCACCCGTTGGTAGAATTGAATGCCTAATTCACTTTAAAAGAATAATATTAATTATCCTACAGTAACGCAACCCAAATAAATCTACTTTAGAAGTTTGCACATCTTTTAGTCGTTGTCATTTCGTCACATTAATAAAATAGCACATTGACTTCTATAATGTAGCATTATTTAATAAAATATATTTGTACGATTCACGAGTAAAATAGATTTTTAGAGAATGGAGTAAAAGCCTGCGCAATGCGAACCAAAGTAAAGTCAGAAATTTCTGGCGTCTGCAATAAGTCAGAGCTCGAACAGCCACTGAAGGTGTTATAGGAAGAGGGTTGAAGATTTTCCAAGAAGAAGGTGAAAACGGGGGTTCACAGACTTCCGCTGTCCGTCCAAACTGATATCAAGGAGATGGTGGCCTCTAGGGACTTTTTACTGAACACCCGCAAAGCAATTTGGGAACAGGTCCCGCTTTTATTTGGGCCAGCCCTGTTGGTCAGGTAACAGCTGTTGGACAAATATACTGTAGATTTAACTCAGGCTGATGATGGCTCAGCTATGGTGTGCAGGGCTTTTACATGGTCAGTTTTAGGGCCTGTGTTTGTCGTAGATAGCACCAGGGAAATTGTGTACAAGCTGAATGACATTGCGAATCAGTGACATCATTTGTTGCTCATGGTGCATGTTTTCCGAAATGCCAGTGGGCTGTTCCAGTTAAACAATTTCCTTTGCACGAGGCCGAGATCGTGTGCACATGATTCCAGGAGCGTGACTTAAAATCCCGCCCACTGTCCACTTGACGCCAAATTATCCGGAATTTAATCCAATCATGTATTATTTGTGGGATATCATGGAACGTCTCTTTTGTGTTCACGATCGACTGCCGCGTAATTTATGCTAGTTGACTTGTGCTTTCAATTCGGACATTTTGTATGTTTTTCCTCCGGAATACACGTCTCAGAAACTCGTTGAGTTCATAACTAACTACATTGAAGTTGTAAAGGGAGATAAAGTTGTGGTTTTAAAGTTTTAAATATGTAGTAATAATGTTTTGGCTCTTCTGTGTGTCACTGTGTGAGAAAATAAAAATTGATCATGCAAAATTTACTATACATTGTGTTTTAAACAAGTCAATCTCTTCTAGCAAAATAAAAAGAACTTTGATGGTGTTTCGTTACATTAATTCTTCAATAAATGTATAGTATTCTACTATTTCAGAAATATTTTTCAACAGGTCCAGAATTGTTAAAACAAATTGGTAGTAAAGAGAGCTCTCACTTAAATTTCTGCTAAGCTGAAATAGTTTTTCATGCAAGTTTTCGATAAATTTTAAATTATCTCAAAAAAAATTATTAATATAAATTATCTTAAAAATGCCGTCTTGATATTCAATTATTAATTTTCATGATGATCGGTTCTTTCCAGAAGGTGTTCATAATAAATGCTTTTTTCACACATTTAAAACGCATAAATTAAGAAACCAACATTTAATTAAATATTTTTATGATAATCGGTTTTTACAAGTAGATATTCGCAGTACATACCTTTTTTATGCAGTAAACCCGTATAAATTAAAAGATAAATAAGAAATGGAAAAGAGGTAACAGAAAAAAACACAATTACTAATGTCGCAGGTTAAAAAGGTACAATGACGAGAGAAAAAAGTCCATGATGGGAGGGTGAAACAAAAACTTCCAACTTCACAAATGATTTTTTTATTCTTCTAATAACTTCTTTCGTAATATTTTATGTTCCAATTCATTTAATTAAATTAAAATAATAGAAAAATATAGGTATGTTGAAAAGATACAAAGTGTTTAAATTTTTATTCATTAATTAAATCCTAATTTCTTAACATTCTTTGTTTACTTAATTTGTACTCAATGCGTCCAGCTTCTTAAACTCAACAAGAAAAAATGCGATATCATTTAAGAACTTTGTATATTAAACTTTCATAAGTTTAATGAATAGCATTTATCTGTAAAAAAGAAAAGCATACCCAATTCTGCATACTAGCACTCTGTTCAAATACTATGGACTGCCGTGTTATAGGTAGTGTTACCATAATTATTTTAATTGAAATCCGGACACGCTTGGAAGGTGGGGTTAAGGGTCTTGGGGAGGGGGATGAAAGTACAGTTTAAAATTCTGAGAGTTGCCTACCAATGACCCTCTTGCAAAACACTAGCACAGAGTTTGACGATGTAAAGAAAACATTTAAAGCGTCAAAGCTCAAACATGCAATTTTTATTAATGTTTGGTAATTCAAAATTATAATAATGAAAAACAGAATTAAAATCAAACTGCCAAAACTTCTAATTTTCAGTTTGTACAGGGGTCTGACGGAATGATGTCAGCTTTTTCGAATATGTCAGATTTTTTCAATTACAACCAAATTTCTTTCTCGCTACATTTAGTGGCATAAATCCGGAAATTTTGAAGATCCAGACGCTAGCTTGACACAAACTTGAAATCCGTAAGTTTGGTAAACCTAGTTATACGGAGCATGCATTATAAGACGAGTTTATGCAAGTTCAAACATGTCTCTAATTTGCAACTGCGCATATTTCCTCTAGTGAGATGTTATTTTCTTAAACTATCAACTTTATTGTAAGGCACATTTTTTCCCCCATGTTACATAATGAATATTTTTGCTTTTCTAGTTTAGTTATATTAATGCCCATTTTTGAAGCAACAATAAGGTTATTTTGGATGGACCTCGTAAATTTGAACCACGGTCAGAGGACAAGAACGGCACCTGAGCTGCCACCCCCTCTCCAAATTTCCGCACCACAACAGCAGGAGGACCTTTGATCCCTACGTATGATTTAATGTGCAACAGGCCCAATACGCGACGGATCTTCATTGGAGTTTAGTTTCGAGCCTAGAACTCTTCGACTCCGAAGCCGACACATTACTACTAGACCACCGCAGCTTCATTTGCTTCTCTAAACGCTTTTTTGTGATTTTTTAATATTTGCTTTTCGTGGGGCTTGGATTCTCCTTGCGACCTTTTGTATTTTCCTCGTCGACCTTTTAAAAAACACTCTAAAAATAAACCACTAAAAAAATCCGTTGGGTAAGTGGACCGAAGTGGATTTAAAAAATGTATGAGCTGCAAGTCTCATATATAAAAAGAAAATGTAAGTGTATAGATTTGCTTTCCAAAACAAAACAAAAAACTCCAAACCGATGAAAATGTTAAATATATTTTACACGAATTTTTTCGTCGCGCTATGCGGATTCCCGTTGTACGAGAACACGTTATATAAGAGTTCACTATATTTAAAATAAGCGCTTTTTTTATTGCAATCATTCATTCAATAGAACGTGGAGATAAAACAATTTATTTCCTAGTTGCTTTGAATAAAGAAAATTTGTAGGTTTAAGCGTTATTACCATCCACTATCTTCTAATTGTGTATAGTTAATTTGGGATTCACTTTAGCAAACTAAGGGATCGACGAACAAAGAGTGATTTGTTATGCTAACTATATTAATTCTCAATGTAATTGTAAATGAAGGAAATTTACTGAAACCATTTGTTAAATTCTCGGAGCTAAACAGAAGCTGAATACAGATGCGTCTGAATGATTGGCAGCAGCTGAGGTGCAAAGATTCCGTTGACTATTTAAAGCGCAGCTTTCATAACTGGGTATATAATAAAATGCCTAATTCTCAATATTTTTAGACTGTTATAAATTCTGTTTCGAAACTCGTGCATTGACCATAATTCATCTGTGGCAAAATAGGAAACAAGAACGTCAAATATTTCTTCCTCAGATATACTGAAGATAAAATTTATCTTCTTGGCTTTGATTCAGTAGGACCAAATTTGAGCCGGTAGTTCACCAAACTTATCCACCCCACCACGTGACAAGCTTTGATATTCGACACCAGAATTGACAGCCACATGCACTGCGAATCCGGTGAAATCGACTTGCGAACCCGCGATTCTACAATAGCAAAATTGAGACTTTATACTACAAGCAAAACTTCACCAAAAGTGAGAATGTTAAATGCTAGTAGGGGCCAAATAAACAAGGTCCAAATTTATGTGGACTGCAAATGAATACATACATACACCTTAGACCTATATATAAGAAAGTATGTGTGTGTGTTTGTTTGCTCATTTTTTGGTTCTTTACGCGCATCCACGCCGTTGGACTTAGGACGACCAAATGTGGCACATTGATGGATTAGCACAAGAGGGAGCTAACGCCGTAAAAATTATTTTAAAATTCGAATTAGATTTTTATTTATTTAATTAAATAACGGAAATTAAGCTATTTTTGGACGTTTATCGCCAATATCTTCTGAAATACTCATGGTATGAAAATTAATTTTACATCACCTTAAAGAACAAACAATTATCTTTTTATCGATACTAATTTAATTTCTATTTAATTGTTGTACAACTTTTTCTATAACTGTAATTAAAGTTTCAAAATTTATTTTAAATTCAAATTGCAACATTGCTTTTATTGTTAGAAAATAAAATTCTAACAAATATATTATGTCATCAAATCCTTCATTCAAGTGTTTTTACCACTGTTAAAGCTAAGAAAATATTGCTTTTTTTATCAAGATAAATTTCTTACTTCCGCTGTTATTTCGTGGCATGCATTTAACTTCCCCTTTTATTTCGTAGCTTTTAATATGCACTCAAATATCCAATGTCGTTAGTTTAGTTGCTAAGCGATGTGAGTTTCAGTTTGACTTTATTTATAGTATTAATAGAGAGTATTTATATTTAGTTTTTATTCCCCTAACTGGGTTTAAAGTATTCTTTTTGTTCGAACATTCTTCTTCAGAGAAATTCCTTCGAGTGAAAATAGTTCTCGAACGATTTTGACTTTCTTTATCTGATTTATAAAACATTTTATTTAGAAGCTTCGCAGTAACTAAGGTATACAGTATAAGTATATTTGTACATTGTAAAACTGTATTAGTTATTTAACTATATATTGTTTAAAATAAATGTTTTCAATTTTCACGCATTTTCATTCAAACCATACTGTTATAAGTGATAAAAAGGCTATATTTGAAAGTTTTAATTCAACAAAAAAGATTCAAAGAAGATTTGCGTTTGCTGGGGAAAGTTGGTGACAATATTTTTAGGGGAAGAAAAGGAAGCCGGTATATGAAAAATATGGATCCCGAGCAACGCCGGGTTTTCAGCTATTTTTTATATAAATGTTGATTTCTCTCGAATAATGGTATAAAAAGAACTAGTAAAGAAGTAAAGATACTGACACTTTGTGTCTCTTGTCTACTATAATCTTTTTCACCAGAGAAACTATCCTTATTATTATTATTTTGAAAGATATTTTACCCGTAGTGGCTGATTTCATGCAAGGTAAATATCAATCATGATTAAAAATTGGCCATTGGTGAATGTTGTGGTTCATTATTAATAATTATGTATAATAAGGCATTTTAAAAATTAAACTACAATACGCCTTTTAAAATTTTTGTTACATACTATAATGTTTGCTGGGCCGCAAATATATTCGTTTTGGGCAGCGAGTTTCACAACCTTGTTCAACCACTGAATCATCGACTCCCCTTTTTTGGTCTTGAATTAATTTAGAAATTTGTCGAAACCTTAATGTTTCATGTGTCTTTCTTTGAATGAAATTGTTTTAATTTCAAGTGCGAGAGTTTATGGAATTTACATAAAATTTGCTAATATTCCTAGTTAAAATAAGACTTTTTGAAATGAACAAAAACGTTAATATCTCCTAGTGTTCTTTTATTTTTTGCTTTTAATTATTCGAGTACTCCTTTATCCCCATTACCTACCAAAACTCTATTATTTCACATTTTCAAAAGAAACTACAGTAATATGATAATATGAATGAAAACACTATTTCTGAAATTATTTAATTAAACTGATTAATTAACTTTTAATAAGAATTAATTATCTTCTCATTTGAAAAAATGATCGCTAATTGTACCTTTCATAGAAGTCAGCTCAACATTCAAATATAACAATTAAAGCAAAAAATTGCACTGTTTAGGTAAAAATAATTAGCGTAAACAATAATTAGGTAGAAATAATTAGCGAAAATAAACAATCGTCCCAAAAAAGGAGCAGTGACAGATAATGGGTTAAGCACAAAATGGTTTTATTTTTATTAACATTTTTTGTACTTCAGAATATAATAAATATATTCTTAAAATCTAAAAATGAATATTTTGTAAACAGATATTTCTAATACTTCAATAAAAGTTCAGCATTTTAAATATTTTTTTCCGCTATGTTTGGAGCTTACTAAAAATAATCTTCAAAGCAGTTACTAATAAAAGTTGATACATATTACAATGACCTTGATAATAGGCCGATACATAAAAATATTACTTTTTAATAGCATTCAACTGCAAATGAACATCCTTTGATCCAAGAAACCTAAAATAATGACGACAAACTAAAAATACAACTAGATATGGCCATCAAATTTTTAAATGGAAACAGTAGAACGGGGCCCTAACAAGCTTTTATTCAAAAGGATCGTGCACTGTGCATGCAAACAGTTATACCGGGTACGTCATAAATTCGTGCAAACTTCAAAAATTCGTAATAAAAGAAGTAATGCTCGGAAAAAATTTCGGTTTGCGTGAATATGATCAGAGGGATATTGGGTTTTTTTCCATTAAAAAATGATTCCAAAAGTAACCGAAAGAGAACGCTCACACGTCATACTGAGACGTTTTATGCAAATCAGGCTAGCAATAAAACACCTAGCTGGAAATGAATTAGTCATTCGATCCCGACAGCATGCTATCGTTACCATATAAAGCGTTGGTGGTTCAACTTTTCTACAAGAATGGTTAATCCACAACTATTGCATTACGAAAGTTTCGCACGGGGAAAGGACTGAAGGTGCAAAAAAGCCCTATTTCATTGAATGGGATACTGGCAATAAAATTCAATGTCCCTCTGATCATATTCATGCAAACCGAAATTTTTCCGAGCATTACTTCTCTTATTATGAATTTTTGAAGTTTGCACGAATTTATTATGCACCCGGTATATTATCTTTCAGAATATCTGTAAAAGTTCTAACCTAGTCATTTAGGAGATGAACTAAAATCTTTTCCAAGTTTAATTTATGAGCTGAAAATTAAATTTTAACCAGGGGGAATTCTCAGTAATATTCACCCTTAATATCATTGTTTAGAGATTAAGTATCAATCAACATTCTAGACATTCCGAGCTACATAAATGATGTTGATTTGTTTCTCGGCATTTACACTGCGACAAATCGTTTTAAGGTTAATTGTCAGAAAGAATTGAGTTAGTCGCTACAGAGTAAAAGTCAATAACGGAGAAGAAAGAATCAAACCTCTCAACTTCTCTTTCGTTACAATTTAAAAATTATTCTCGAGTCGTAGATGCACAGACCGATCCAAAAGTCTTTCCTGATTAAAAAAATTATTGCAAAAAATATTTTATAGTTAGGCATATAGGCTTGTACAGAATGCCAATGCATAGAATGAAGAAGAGGAAAGAATTGTAGGAGGCATTAAAAAGAACATCCAAATAAAGTTAAAAGTGGAACTGGGACTGCTTCTTGACAATCCGAAGCAATGCTTTCGAACATCAAATGATGGGAATATAGCTTTTTCAGATCTAGAATTCTTCTTAGATTGCTTCACGGATCATTGTAGTATTTGTAGAATTGATTAAAAGGTTGCTAGTGATATTGTAAGCTATAATAAGCGGGTATCACATTGATGAAGAAAGTTCTAAGTATATGCTGATGAAACAAGATCTACATGGACCTTTATAATTGGAACCTATGACTCCAATAATGTACAAAATTTTAATATTTAGGGTCACTGTAATTCAGCAAGTGGAGAAATACGTATTAGCCAGCTGTGAGAAGAAGCTACCAAGGCCAGAAATAAATACTTTAGGTTGTACCGTTCGAACTACTCCAGAAATTTCAATAGGGAAGTTACCACATAGATGTTCTGAATATGTTTCTTTTAAGCAGTGATTCATTTATGATCTAGGCTTGACAAAGACCTAAGAGATAAAGAGACTAAGACCAAGTGAGATACTTTGTATTAGCGAAACACTGCAACTTTTTCAAGAAACGTCTGAGGGCGGTCCTTCTAATAAACATCAAAATGAAAATGATGAAAACGAAGAACAGAGCTCTAAGGAATAAGATTAAAACCATTATTCTACCCTAAGAACTAGAAAACATGTATATCTCTATATTGTAATGCCTCAACTTTGGCAAACTCTAAATGTAAATATGCATTGTATATATAATATATATTTATATCAATAACTAAAATTTTACAGATAACAGAACATTAACCTATTTAATTAAAAATTATATAAAAGTAAAACAAATCTATCAACATTTATTTTCCTCTTATAAGAAATAAAGAGTTAAGTAAACTTTGTATTTTATATTTATTTTTTAAAAAACATTCTTTTCTGTGTTTATGAGTTCATTTAAGTGTATTTATTAATATAATATAAATCAAAAGTCAACAGCAATGATTTTAGCTTTTAAAAGGATGAACAGTATTTTTGGCCAGGATTTTGCTACAAATACTCCACTGTGCGCCGGCCGAATTCGGCATATCTCTCTTATATTTTTGTATGAACGATGTCAAAAATGCAGAGCTTCACAGAAGACTTATTGCTCGTTCGTAATGAACTGCTGATTCGTAATAAGTAAAATAAATAATAAGAAATAAAGAGTTAAGTAAACTTTGTATTTTATATTCATTTTTTTAAAAACATTCTTTTCTGTTTTTATGAGTTTATTTAAGTGTATTTATTAATATAATATAAATCAAAAGTCAACAGCAATGATTTTAACTTTTAAAAGGATGAACAGTATTTTTGGCCAGGATTTTGCTACAAATACTCCACTGTGCGCCGGTCTAGATTCGGCATATCTCTATTATATTTTTGTATGAACGATGTCAAAAATGCAGAGCTTCACAAGAGATTTACTATTCTTTCGTAATAAACTGCTGATTCGTAATAAATAAAAAAATAAACAGATTCTATCTATACTCATTTTTCCGTAATAAAACATGCTCAGGAAATTTTTGAACGCAGTAGCACATATATTAATTTATTAATTAATTGTTTGATATTATTTTGATTTTTAAGTATTTTCTAACTTGGAGAATTATATCTTTTAATCTTCTCTTGATTCCACTTGCTAATGTTTTGCTATACCTACAGCCGTGTTTCTCAACCTTTCAGTATTTGCGGCCCAATTTTCAATCATAATTTTCATCACGACCCCCTTCCTACGCGCCACCCTCAAATGTGGATGAATTGATTCAAACTTACAAGCCTGAAGAACAACATGTGAAAATTGTTTTTTCAACCATTGAGAATCATTTAGCCATGCTGGCAAAGAATTTTAAAAGGTATTTTCTTACTGACGGCAACTTGGAAAGTTGGGAGTGGGTTAGGGATCCGTTTTAAAATACTCCCATTTCTTCTCGATTGCCTAAGAAATTTTTATACCTTTCACGGCAAGTGGCGAAATAAAAAGATAATTTGGTAAAAACTCACTCTTTAAATTTTCGGCAGGGGTGGATGATTATTTTTCTGCACTGGAAACAAGAGCATAACCAATGACTATTACCATTCTTAACATCCTAACTTTGAGATACCGGATTTTCTGCGGTGGCTGCTTTCAAGACAAAATACAGATCTAAGATAAATATATGTAGAAATAGAACTCAGAGTAACTATTTCTAATAATAAACCTTTCTTCGAAAACTTTGGTCTGCAAGACAAGTCTATGAGAGTCACTAATAATTATTAAACTTGCTTTTAACTTAGTATTGATGCATTAATTATTAAATACACTGTGCAGTACTGATACAATCCTATTTATTAGTACATTACTCGTGTATCAGTGTAAATGTGACATAATTTTTTATTATATCATAATGCATTTTGCATTCCATTCCTTTCAGTAAATTAATCAATTATTTTAGTAATATTTTCTTTCCGATATACTCGCGCTCCCATTTAATGTTATCAAGCCCCCACCCCCCATGGGGGTGCGCCCCACAGGTTTAGAATCTCTGACCTACAGCTTTGTTCTGTAGTTAATAAGTAAGAAATATCAAAAGCTTTACAGAAAATATACAATTTAGTAGGCAATCAATAATAACCAAACAAATATAACAACGCTCTCCCATTATTAGCTAATGCTACTAACATCGGTAAATGCATTCAATTATAATGCTATTAAATTCCTAAACAGTAATATCAGTAAATGAAATTGGTGCAGAATTATAATATTTGTTCGTCGATAGTATATCCACGGTGCATATGTCATTACTAAAGCTAATTATCTTTCCATTAATTAACCATACTATTATCAGTATGAAGTTATTATAAGGTTGTAATGCTTTTAACGTAGGGGCTTAATTAACATCATCACATATTCTCGAAAATGCATAAAATATTAAAACCACCTGCAGATATTTATTTACTCAGCAACTCTTTATAAAATATATTATTTATCACACTTTCAGTCAGTAAGGTGTAATTACGCTTTATAATTTTTACGTTTGTTACCCAGATAGCAATTTTAGTTTGCAGAACTGCAAGTCTGCAAGATTTCTGCAAATTTGTCACGACAAGTGTGCAAGTGTAAAACAAGCTTGCAGCAAGTTAACGCAAGCCTCGAAGTCACCATAGGACGAACTTGCAGCAAGCTTGCATTGCAAATTATAGCAAAAACAGAGAACGAACACACCCAGGATAGAAATCGCGACCTACCGGTTCGGAAGCTGACGCGGTAACCACTCAGCCACGTTAAACTCTGAGAGGAGAAGATAGATTTCGCTAATACATCGTTCCATTCGATTCGTATACGATTTATTTTAAAATATTCTCTTGATTTTATTAATTTTTTGAGTTGCGAATATGATTTGAAGTCAAAGAGAGAGCTATTTTCGCTAATAACTACGTTTTGTTAGTAGAATAAATTATGAAATTAGAGTTCAAAAGTAATTACTTTAAAATGGGACAAAATGTATAAGTTTATTTTTCAACAAACATTGACTGTTTTTTCGGTTTAATTTTGTTTATAAACGCTAAAATTTCAACATTAAGAAAAAGGAGATATAGTTTTCTTTAAAGTACTAGTGATATATTTAGTAAAAAGATGGAAAATGTTTCAAAAATTTTTTTATCAAAAAGTTAGTTTTTTTACAAATTATCATTGATTTATTGAATTAATAAAAAGAAGGACGGTCTAGGAGATGCTATTAAAAATCGGATGTTTTTTTTAAAACAAAGATAATTATCTCTGTGCTGTCTTTGCAGGAAGCTTGTTTCGCAAACTTGCAGCAAATTTGATTTTCAAGGGAGGTGGCGCTATTTTGTCACATCGAACTTGCAGCAAATGCGTTGCAAGCGAGGGTGGCGCTAGTTGTCACAGCGAACTTGCTACAAGTTCGTTTCAAGTTCAAATTTTGCCATGACAAGGAAATATCAAGTCAAAATCAAACTTGCTGCAAACTTACGTGCTATCTGGGTAGTGTGTTGATTCAAATTATATTTTATGTGCATTAATAACTTGAGGTGATATCTACTGAACTGAAATTTCTGAGGAAGTTTAATAATAAATGAATAAACAACGAGATTTGTTTTCAATTTATTTTTAATAAATTACACATTTTGATATTATTTCTATTTTAAAATTTTGATAGCCAAACTCTATTTGAAATTCTTTACGCTCATACTGCACTTTTGGTTCCTCTCTATACGTTCTGAAAACAATTTTCCATATTACATATATAGTAATTATATTCAGTTAATAGATTAATTCCACGCTACTAGCACCACCTGGAAGTGAATTTAAGGAAATATGGATTCCAAAATTCCAAAATATTTATTACAGTGATTTAAAAATCAAAGATTAAAAAGTGGAAGATAACTAAAATAAAAAATCTAGTTTTTTGTTCTCTAATAAAAGTGTGGTTTAAAAATTGTCTTTATTGCATTCATTTACGTCATACATTTTACTTGCAAGAGAGTTTGATTTTTCATTCATTCTGAATGGATAAAAGTATAATTCGATGTTGTTGTTGTGCTGTTAAATATGATATTTTTAAAAAACTGAAAAGGAGGAAAATTCTTCAGCACTAGAAGATTTGTGGCCGTCTAAGACGGGCTTTCAGGTTGCCAACAATATCTCAGATCTGATTGTCATAGATTTATTAACGAAAGTTGTAGTAGAAAATCTCGTGCACATTGGCAGAGTGCTTAAGAAATTAAAAAAAAGAATGAAAACCACAAACGATGAATCAATTGACACTAACTTTCGTTTTGCGAAATATATAAATATTAAATTCCAAAATTAAGCACGAAAAAGAAAGAACCTTTTTAACGGAAACGAAAGTAAAGACTTCTTGTAACTTCTATTTGATATTAACGGAGTTCCGCGTTTATGAATCAAAATAAAATTTAAAAAAGAAAAGAAACTGCTAAATTCAGCTTTAAAAAACCCTCCTGTCATAACTCCTACTTATTAAATCATCACCCTATATTAAATCATCGCAGAATTTTAATTTCTAGACAGACTGTCAGAATATCTTTGGCACTAGCCAAATATTCCTGAGCGTTACCGATTTCGGAGGATAATTATATTATAGATTATTGAACAGCGTAAAATTCTTGTTTATCAAAGTTCGGATCGAATTCGCTTGGAAGGCAAAAATACTAAATAGACCTAAAACCCTTCTGGACAATTTCTTGAATATCTGCCAAATGAAGTATGAAGAGGTACAGAGGAATCGTTTTTCCTTAATGTTCCTCGAAAAATAGTCGAGATATACTTTTATATCAACAAAATTTGTTCTCGAGATAAATGAAAGCCCTGAAACTGCCTTCTTCGATTCGAACTCACCGTCATATATTGTCAAGAACTTAGAAAGTCAGAATTTGAGGGGATATAGTACTTTTTCAACATCATTTTTTATTATTTTTCATTTTAACTTATATAAGAAAAAAATTATTTTGATCCAACTCTTTGGTTAGCATTTAAGTTTCTGAAATTCTTTTCAATTTTTCTAAAACTGCCTATTACTTTTTCAAATAATATTATTTTAGTTTAAATTTTTTTAAAGATTTATTGAAGTATCTTACAGAAGAGTGTGCATAGATTTTGAGATACTTCAAATATTCAGTTAAATATTACATTTTACTAAAATGTATTGTTATATATGAGAAGATTTAATAGTATTTCATTTTGTTCTTTTATATAAAATAAAAACCTGAGTAATTGAATGCTTATTAAATGCACGATTTTCATGTCTTGCGCATAATCATAAACATGTGCAAACAAACCTAAAATATGTGTTAAATGCTTTAACATTTTAGTGCAAGAAAGTTTAAAAAGATGCTGAACATGCAAAAAAAGCCAATGGAAATTTTCATTTGTTAATATATTTCATTGTCGTCTAAATAGAAATCTATATAATTATTGAAATGTTAAAGGTACAGTTTTGATATTTCAGAACAACAATATTCAAGCCAAGAGCAACGAAATAAGCCAATAAAAGAAAAATCCATCTTTTGGTGAAACTTCGAGTACTACCGGCCATTAAAAAACTGAAAAGTCTAACGCCACTTATGAAATTGCATAATACGGAATGTTTCGAATTCGCAACGAAACTTTTAATTTTTGGTAAGGAATGAATCGACATTATTTTACGGATGAAAACAAGTATTCTCTTCGATGAATTTCATGGTTTTAATTATTATCGGTTCGATATAAATCGATTAAAACAAATATTTTTAAATATGACAGTTCAGCCTCAGACTCATGGGTTGGGAATGGTGTGTTATTGCAAGAACCACTCCAATTGTTTTCATAAGATTTCAGATGGAGTCTGAAGTATAATAAAAAGTATCTGTAGAAAATATATTACTTGAAGCTAGTAATGCAACAGTTAAATCTTCAAGTTGAAAACAATCCTAGCTTAAACTCATCCTGGTTTTGTAATCAATAGAATCTCTCTTTTGTACTCCAGTTTCCAAAACTTTTCAAAGACAGATTTATATATCTGTTTTAGTTTACCTGTTTTATATATCTTTTTCTGTGCTTATTTACTTTTTCTTTATTCTTAATATTTTTTTATATTCTTATTTGGTCATTCTTAGCGTATTTTTAGTGTAAATTTATTATTGAAAAATATATTGTATTTTATAATAATTTAAATTTAGTTGTTAGTCTTAGTTTAGATATTTTTGTTTTATTTTGTCAGTCTTTCTCTTAATTTTTTTTATGGTTGACATGCATGTTGTATATTGTTGTTTCATGACACTATGTTTTTATGACATATGTGCTTTGTGAATCTTCACTGCCAAGCCTTCGTGGGCCATACTCCACTTTGGATAGGTAGGGAAAGTCGGCGAGAGTTAAATAAATAAATAATCAGTTGAATATTTCACGCACATAATTAAAAGAATGTACAAATAAATATGAATAAACTGCTTTTGAACTAAACCTTGTAAGTAGAAAAATGCTGGTTTGGCAATTAAGAAGGGGTTACCTGCAAAAAACAGTTTTTGTCAGAAGGCACAATCCAGAAAAAAATAGTTTGCTTATCATCTGCGAAATATTTCCCACCTCTTTTGTACCATGTGGGTATCTCTCGCTGAAAACAAATATTTTTTCCATATTTTGCCTAGATAGTTTAAATTTCAAAATTTTATATATATATCTAAAAACGAATTCTGCATTATTAAACTTGCCATGTTCATCGAATATAACGCGCACTAAATTGTCAACTTTTAAATGCCTTAAAATAGGTCGGCACGGTAAATTTTTTTTCAGTATGAACAATTTAGTAGAATATTTTGCAAAAGTCTGTGAATTACTAACCAAATCTCTTTGCTCTTGACACCAATTGTTGAATACTAATTCTCTTTTTCTTTTGCCCCTTGCTACAAAAATAACTATTCCAAACTCGTAAGAGCTGAAACCAAATATCTTTCAGCAATAAACTCAGATGCAATAGTAATTAGTAATTCACAGACTAATATTTTGGGAAAATTAGTCTGTGAATTACTAACCAAAAGCTCTTCGCTCTCGGCATCTATTGTTGAATATTAATTCTTTCTTCTTTTGCCGCTTTCTAGATAAATAACTATTTCAAACTCGTGACAGCTGAAACCAAACACCTATCAGCAATAAAGAATAAGCTGCAATAGTAATTAGTAATTCACAGACTCATTTTGGAAAAATTTGTCTGTGAATTACTAGACAGAAGCTCTTCGCTCTCGGCACCTATTGTTGAATACTAATTCGTTTGTGTTTTGCCACCTCATACATAAATAATTATTTCAGACTCGTAACAACTGAAACTAAACACCTTTCAACATTAAAATTCAGCTGCAATAGTAATTCAGAGGCAAATATTTTGCAAAAATTAGTCCGTGAATTACTAACCAAAAGTTCTTTGCTCTCAGTACCTATTATTGGATATTAATTCATTTTTGTTCTTCCACCTGCTACATAAATAACTATTTCAAACTCGCAACAGCTGAAACCAATAGTAACTGGTAATTCACAGACTAATACTTCGGAAAAATTAGTCTGTGAATTACTAACAAAAAGCTCTTCGCTCTCGGCACCTATTGTTGAATATTAATTCTTTCTTCTTTCGTCGCTTTCTAGATAAATAACTATTTCAAACTCGTGACAGCTGAAACCAAACACCTATCAGCAATAAAAATCAGCTGCAATAGTAACCAGTAATTCGCAGACTAATATTTTAAAAAAATTAATCTGTGAATTACTAACCAAAAGCTCTTCGCTCTCGGCACCTATTGTTGAATATCAAACTCGTTACATCTGAAACCAATACCTTTCAGCAATAAAAATCAACTGAACGGGAAACAAGTGCCATCTTTCCCTGAAGAATGCCTGTCCTAGGAACTAGTTTCTGAGCTCTTAAGCAAACGCACGCAATGAAATCAAGGTCTGGGTCTGAGTTATCGATTTTTCGGTTCTCCGATAAACCGGCGCAAACTGTGACCGCGAGCAGACGGTGCACTGGCTGGCATTCCATCCAGTCACGGTCCTCCTGTTCTTCTTGCCACACAGGAATTTCCTTTGGTGGAAGATCGTTTGCTGACACCATCCTGTTGCTCATGCATCGCTCGGTAAGCCTGTTTCCTTTTCACTGTGGAGTAGGTGACTATGGCCTTGACCGATGATGATTGTCACATGAAACAGTTTCGTTGCTTTGAAAGGAAAACTATTAAAGTTGCTTTTTCATTTAGATTTGAATTTAGGTCTTTAAAACTGCTTATTATGTTTACTATTGAAACTAAAACATTTTTTTGAAATAGTTTTTGCTAAATTTTTATTGCACTAATCGTAATTAATTGGAGATTGATAATGAATTATTGGAAACTGTAATCCTTAAGTTTCTTTTGAAATAATGATTTAAAATGAGATATCTAAATTTGCAAAATGTGTTTCTCCGTAGAAAGCTATTAAAGTATTTCTAAGCGTAATGCAAAAAATAATGATTTATTTAAACTTATAAACTCACAATTATTTTGATCTATTAACTTGCATGTTAGAAAACTTGGCTTTTCAAGTGACTGAACCGGTCTTTTTTGTTCCCAATTAATTCTCTGAAATCTTAAGAATACTTTATCGATGGGTATTTAAGAAAATATGATTATAAATACGAACTATCTGCTATTTATATGAACATGAAAAACGAAAAAATACATCTTCGCCGCTTGGAGGGTTAAAATGTAATACTATAAATAATGATTTATTTAAAATTGCACTAAATGTTTCTTAGTTGAAGGCCACTAAAATGGTTCTAAGTCTAATAAGATAAATAATGAGTTATTTAAATTGTAATGCGTGTTTCTCTGTTGAAGCCTACTAAAATACTTCTAAGTGTAAGAGTGATGCTTACTTTTGTTCCTTTCTGCATGCACTGTGTAAAAATAAAACTATGCTACAGAAATTCGTATTTTAAATTCGGTACTTCAGACAACAAGCTCTGAATGGCATGTAATCTAACGCACTGAGTTCTATAAAAATTCATTTTGATTCACATACTACTTAGTTCTTTTGTTAGTGGAAAAACTTTTAAGAATGTTTTATATTTCCTTATTTAATTATTTGAAGTTAATATAGCTTTGTTTGATAATAAATGTCATTGGGGATTATGTAACGATCAAATAAATATAAATCAGGTTTATTTTCAAATAAGGCTTTTAAAAATGTGTGCATATTTCTGAGTTTGCGATAGCCAAAATAAGACTAAGTAGGAGACTCTAACTAAATTTAGGTTATTTTCATTTTTTGTATGGTGAAAATGAAGTTTTCCCCACAACTCTGCATTATAATTTCTGAAGTTTAGGTTTTAAATTAGTATAAAGCACATCATCTAATAAAGTTTCATATTAATTATCACTATTTTTGATGAAATTCCGCGAGTTCAATGAAATATCACTTGTATATCGTTTGCAAAGTGCATATCTAATGTGAATACGACCTTGATTGAAGCTGAATTGCACTTGAAATTACTTGGTGATCTTGAAAATGTAAGTCATAAGGATGTTTCTGTAATTCATATTTGAGATTAATTCTTAAGGGGACATACGACTCTTAAACCTCGAAAAAATTGTGGAAAACTGTCAAACTTGATACATTATATCTCTGAAACAATGCAATTCACAAACTCACTTTTTTTCTAGAAAAATATATTTGTTCTTTCTTCTACAGTACACACATTTTGAAACATTCATATTCGCATGTATTTATTTGAGATTGTAAAAATATGAGCATAATTTTTGGAGAAAAAGTGAGAAAATCACCGTGCGCGCATGATTACGAATAAAATATTTATCTAAACACATTATTTTGGATACGTAAGTAATCCAAACAGTCTGTTTAAGAAACTGAACCATAATTTATTAGCATTTAAATTTCATTTCTATTTTATATACCAATTTAAAATGAAAATGTTAAAAATAGTTAAAATTTCAACTTTTCTAACCCCCCCAAAAAACTTCTTTGGAGAAATATGTACAAAAATGTGGACCATAGCAAAATTTTGTAGACCATAGCAAAATACATGTTCGGTAAAAATTTCATGTAAGCATATTCAATAGTTCATGATATATCGTGCCCGCAATAACAAAAAACATTTTGAGATATAGCGTTTTAAAAATATGGCCATATTCAATGTTTACGTTGAAGATCTGATGCATTTTCTTTCATAACTTTCATAATTATGGGAATTTTTTAACGCGAATTGTTTTAAATTGTTCAGAAAAGACAGGGAAATATTGTATAATTTTTTTCATAAAATCGAAAATTTTTCAGATTTAACAGTCGTATGTCCCCTTAACTCACAAGTACAAGAGCGGGATCTTTTCACACCAACATTTCTCTTTTTTTAAAAAACTTCTAAGAATTTCTCGCAACTTGCTATTGTTATTTTATGTGCCTACATGTTTGAAGTAAAGAGGACAAAAAGGATAAGGATAAAGGATAAAAAGGAATAGAGCAGTAGATAATGGAAAAAAGAGTAGGCTCTTATTTTAATGGGGAACTTTCTCTTCTTTTTCTTTTCGTCCCAGAATACCTCCGTGACGACTGACAAGGAACCGCGAGAGTTCCCTGTCAGTTTAACTGGTATATGCGGACAGATTTATTTAAAAAATACATAGAGACGGCTACATCACAATAGAAACACCGAATACATTGATAGTTTCAATATACAATTTGAACAGAACGTTACCGATCGAAATATAAAAGCAAATATAATAAGCATAAAATGACAAGGAGAAACTACAGATATTTACCGAATTGAGATGAGAAAGTATAAAATATATGTAAATATAATATACTTAGAGACTTTCTGTACCAACATGGCTGTTAAAAATATTTTAAATACAATTAAGTTAGGTTGATTTGCATACTCAGATAGTGAAGCTGCAAAAGATAAGATAACTTATTATTATGCTAAAACACAGAGAAATGTATTGAACATGAAAGGTGAAAATAAATATAATTAGAAAATAAAGTGTGAAGGAAATATGAAATACAAATTTCTGTTTTGAGAAATGGGAAATAACGAGAAGGGAATTCTTGGTTGCTATTAAAATGATTTCATAATAAATTTTTATATACATTACCGGATAAACGTGAATTATGAGTTTTCAGCTGATTAGGTGAACGAGAGCGAACTGGTGTCAAATTACTCCACGTGTGTGCTATCGTTTTAGATTCATTTTAAGTTATGGCTATGACAGAATATGAGCGCGAACAGTAAAAGTTGACAGCTTCTTCCGATTGTTTCCATCGATATTGAAAGCAATAGTAATTCAAAAGGAGTGCAAAGATATCATTCAATATTGTACAATATTTTATGATATTGAACAATATTTTACAATATTGTACGATATTTAACAATATTTTACGATATTGAACAATATTGTACTATATTCAACAATATGGTACGATATTGAATACTATCTTATCTTATAACATACTATCTTACGATATTATATAATATCGAACAATATTGTACAATATCAGGAAATATGATGCTCTGTCTGTGTTCAGATTCGCAGAATCGCACTTGTATCTGAAATAACGCTTGATTGCACGAAAAAATATTCATATATTGAAGACAACTTTTCTGCTTGTTAGATAAGCCAATAACAAAATAAGGAGTAAATTTTTTACAATTTGGAGCCAAAATGACCCCCTACGAGTGCTCATGTTCCAACGATGTGTGGGCTGAAATGATAAAACTGTGTTTTTTTCCTGTTGAAGGCAGCTGAACTGTAAGGAAATGTAAGAGGTTATAATTTATTTTTCTTCGTTTCAGCATATATTAAATAGAAATGAAAGTTCCTATCTTATGCATGCTAAAGATAACATGTATATTATATTGTCCTAACTGCTCATATAACTGCAAGAAAAGTTTCGAACAGTTTTCTTTGCTGTAGTGTATTTAGTTTAGTCAACGAAGGCCAAAAATCGACGAATGGAAAAAATGGTGTAGTTTTGAAATTTGACACAGTTGTTGGGGGTAGTGTCTTAAACGACATACTAGAAGTCCCCGCCGGTGGGGGGTACAGGGGATTTAATGGGGAGGGAATTTTCAGTTTTTCTTAAATATCTCAAAAACGACAGGTTCTACCGAAAAACACTCAGTTACAGAATTAAACTACATGAAATGTCCTACAAAAAAGTCAGAAGGGTTTTTTTTGTGGCATCAATAGTTTAGAAGAAAAAAGGGTATTTAAAAGTTAATATTTCTAAAATTCCTTATTGTAATCGTAAAATCGATTGAAAGTGCTGAATCAACAACCCTCATAGAAACCTAATGCCTATATAATAATCATGCAATGGTAGTATTGTATGTGTCGGAGCGGGGGATGACAAAACCATTTCATGAACAATTATGCTCCCTTCCTCCCCTCACATCCGTTTCGTTTTAGGAGTTCCTTCTACTCGTAGTCCAGTCAACGAATTATAAATTTAAAAAATGGTGTAGTTTTGAAATTCGGCACAGTTGTTGGGGAGAGTGCCCTAAACGAAATACTAAAAGTTCCCGCTGGTGGAGAGTGAGCAGAGGGTACAGGGGGGTTTTCAGTTTTTCTTAAAATCTCGAAAACTATGTATTCTAGCGAAAAACTTGAGTATAAAATTAAACTACATTAAGTTTCCTGCAAAAATAGTCCCACACATTATTCATAGGATGAATAGATTAGAATGTTATAGTAGTTTGAAAAAGTACATAATTACAATAAGTGATAATTGTTATCGACGAGAGTGCGTTTAACACCTTTAGCAGAATTGACAGTGAAAAGTTCGTAAAGGTGGCACAGTTGCGAGATCAGGTTTTCGTAAAAATGATTTATTATTAATCCAAATCATAATACTCTTCACTGGAGTAATCAAAACAATAAAATAAGTTCAAAAGATACTTCTCTAATACGAAAAATATTGCCAGAAAATATGACCCGATCTCGTGCACGTATATCATTCTCCCGTTCTCATCTCCAACTGACAAAAAGACATGTCAACCAAACCGTCACCGCAGTTGCGTATCAAAAAAAAGGAAAACACGTTTATTTGCATTCAAAGAATTGCCAACCGCAGATGACTAAACGCGCACCGATCGGATTCGAAACAACCTGAGATCATGGTATGGAATTAGAAAAATACCCAGGGACTTGACTATCACCGGATCCGAAAATAAATTTATTGCTAAATTTTTACAAAATGTCTAACAATAATTACAATAAATAACTGAAAATATTAGTTTTATTTTTATGAAAGAAATTTTTTATTTAAAAATGGCGGCAATCTATTACAATATATCTATACAATATTATATATATATATATATTGATGGATTGCTGAATTGATATTTTTTATTATATATATATATATATATATATATACATAAGAGGAGTTGGAACTTAAACAAATAATAAAAAAACACGGTGAAATTTAATTACGAGCAAGTGTAAAAATGCGTTATACATATTTTGAAGGTATGTATATATACAAGATATAAAATAAAAACAAAATTTTTTGGAAAATGCAAAAATTAAATTACTACACACGTACAAGAAAAACCACATTAAAAAGAGAGAAAGCTATTTCCGCATTCGCGCAAAGCTGCGTCAACAAAAAAGCAATATATCAAAACATAAGAAACAAAAGACAAAAAAAATCAAAAATACACAAGAACAAAAGAGAAAAATGTAATAATTTGAAAAAAATATCATAGCAAGCCTCTCGTCAGAAAGGGAAGTTCACCTATGATATTAATAAGTGGTTTTTCCTGCTAGCGACATATGAAAAAAACTTAAAAATTTTTTTCGCTATCCCCTCAAAAAGCACCCATCGTGAATATTCTGAAATAAATGAAATACACAAAAAATTCAATTACAAAATCGAAAGCCAAAAATCCGAATTCACAAATCTAGAATAAAAACAAAATATAGCACAGAAATATTCACAAAATAAGAAAACTTACCACCGTTGGAATTCGCAAAAAAGCAACCGTAGCTGCACGTGGCTATGATTAAGGCTCTGTTACGGATGTGAGCGATGCTAAGCAAAAAATGTTTCTGTCGAACTGTGACAGACTGGTTGCGAGCTTCTAAGTTAAACTCAGCATAGATATGTCTATTTAGTTTAAACTGTCTAAATACACACTGTTGGAGCGTTAACAGAACCAAAAGACTGAGTAGAAGGGATCTCGTGGAGGGTAACAGACGTGAGGGGAGGAAGGCAGCACGACTGTTCATCAAATAAGTTTGTTGCACCCACCCGCCCTGACACCGCCACTACTACACCGCAATCGACAGATACAATAATGCACTTGCATAATTATTGCATAGGCATGAGGTCTTTCTAAGAGTTGTTGCTTCAGCACTTTTAATTGATTTTATCATTGCAATAAGGAATTTTAGAAATATACACTTTGAAATCCCCCTGCATCTAAAACTTCATACTACAAAAAATTTAAGACTAGTTTTTTAGGAAATTTAATGTAGTTTAATTTTATAATTAAGTTTTTTCGCTAGGATCCATAGTTTTCAAAATATTTAAGAAAAACTGAAAAATTCCCCCTCCCCTTTCAACACCCCCTCTACCCCCTGCGCACCCTCCACCCACGGGAACTTTTAGTATGTCGTTTAGAGCACTCTCCCCAACAACTGTGCCGAATTTCAAAACTACACCATTTTTTAAATATACAATTCTTTGACTGGTCTACTAGTAGAAGGAAACTTGTGAAGGGAAACAGATGTGAGGGGAGGAAGGGTTCATAACTATTCATGAAATGGTTTTGTCAGCTCCCGCTCTGACACATACAATACTACCATTGTATAATTATTATATAGGCATGAGGTTTCTATGAGGGTTGTTAATTCAGCACTTTCAATTGATTTTACCTTTACAATAAGGAATTTTAGATATATTAACTTTTAAATCCCCCTGTTTCTTCTAAACTATTGATGAAAACAACGTAGGACTTTTTTGTAGGAAATTTCATATAGGTTAATCTTGTAACTGAGTGTTTTTCGATAGAACCTATAGTGTTTGAGATATTTAAGAAAAACTGAAAATGCCCCCTTTAAACCCCCCTGTACCCCCTCACATCCCCACCGGCGGGAGTTTTTAGTATGTCGTTTAGGACACTACCCCCAATAACTGTTTCAAAACTACACTATTTATTTCTATATTTCCTTCGTTGACTGGACTATTTCCTGTATTCTAAGAATGAAGCTCTCAAATGCTTATTGTTCAACGTATCTTTCTTAATAAATATATTATTTATTTTCTTTTGCTATATCATTTTTCACTTTCATAAATATCTGATTTATTTTTTCCATAAGTTTGCGTCTTCAGTAAGTTCTGTCAGGAAACTAAGCTTTCTAGTAACAGTTACCTCAATTAATAAATGCATATCAAATAAAGAGTTCCGAGGTAAGATTTTGTATTTTTTAAACCAGATATTGCTTTTCTTTTCAATGTCTCAGGCTGTTTTTTGATTTATCCGTTTCCCAAAGTTCTGAAATGTATCTTATCTCAATCTGATTTCTTATAATTGTGGATTTTTTCTCTACAGCGCCTTCAACAGGAACACTTTAATTCTAACCATCTTGTACTTTTAAACCATTCTGTACCAAGTAACTTAAAAGCATCAGTATAACCTAAAAGTAGTTAAATAATTCCAAAACAAAGTAGTTTATACCGTTTCTAAATCTCTGAAATTAGTTAAATACCGTTTGGTTTGTTTATTTATTGTACATAATTGATAAAGCCGAAACAGTTTATTTGATATGCTAATTGCTCAATACTTGTCTGCATTTGGTCTAGACAGCTGTGTATCTCTGGGAATTTTCAACAATCTGATATTTATAATTATGTTTGTACTCTTATTATCTGGTATTGACTACCGGTTGCAACAACGGCGTTGTGTGTAGAATTTTAAATACTCGGTTTCGAGGAAAATATCAATATATCTGATTTCATCTGTATCAGAAGAGCGGTTGTGGTAATGACTGTTGCTAAGAAAACAATTGAGTAATGATAAAAATGAAGTATAGTTCGTCAAAAAAGTATCCGAAAGCTGCTCTTTATTGCAATACTAATCATAAGACAATAAAAATGTAAATGCCTGTGGACGTATAAATGTGTCCTCTATAAGTGTAGACAATATTTTTTCGTGAAAGGGTTCGTCTTCATATTTAGATTTCCACAAATAATTTTTTTCAAAGGGCAAAAGCCGATTTCGAATACATATCCAGATTCTCCAGATTAAATTAGCTCGAACCCATATAACATCTTGTAATTTTGAGTAAAAGATTGACAAGTTATGAACAATTGAAATTCGGGATTCCTAATGTTAAAAGGCCATTTTTGTTCTTATAATATACATATTTCAAAATATTTTCCCCCTCCTGTGATGGGTGTAGAAAATTTTTATTATTCAATCGTTTTCTTGTTTATTTTGTTATCAAGTATTATGCATTATTATATTTATTATCTGTTAATCATTTTTATGAATAATGTACTTGTTTGCATAAAATAAAAATGTTTCTGTCCCCCTCCAATCCCTTTCTAGCCTTATACCTTTAAGTAAGCGTCGTACCGTGGGTGATTAATAAATAAAATTGTTTATGTTATGTTTACTATGTATAATTTATTGTTATGAATTATGTATTAGTTTGTATAACATCAATAATTTTCTCTCCGTTTGATCCGTTTCTAGCCTTTGCCACCTTTAGGTCAGCGCAGTGACGTGGGTGAGAAATAAATAAAATTATTTATGTGTCTAATATGCATTAGTTAAAATTATTTTTATGAATTATGTAGCAGTTTGTATAAAATCAAAAATTCTCTCTTCCCTTAAATCCCATTTCTTGCCCTATATATTTTAGATCAGCGTGGTGGTGTGGGGAATAGATAAATAAAATTATTCTCTCAAACATTCAACATACAGTGAAACTTCGATTAACCGTCCCCCAGGGCTGTGACGGATAATCGAATAGACGGATAACAGGAATCTCTTAATCCATATGTACAGTAACGTGATTTCACTGCTGTCTTGGGACAAAAATGAAAATAAAATCCTTTAATAAAAGTGAATAATATATACAAATTGCATTTAATTTAACTATCAATAAAAACTTCAATACAAGAGTATTAGTAATGTAGAAGAAAGTATTGTAATGCTAAAATTATCTGCCATCAACTTCTGCGACTTTGAGGAGTTTTAGACGATGACAGATAACTGACGGTTAATCGAGGTTTTATTTTATTTGATTTAATCCACACAAAAATTTCTGTTAGAAAGGCGTCATCTGAATATTTCCATCGACCAAAAATCAAACTGAAGAGGTTTGTGCTGGTACTCGCCACTTTAACCAACCGGACATTCTGTTAATTCTCTTGTCATTATGGTTATGTAGTTTGCAAACGCGATATACATCTGCTCTCACGAGGTAAATTATGGTTGCTTTTCAACTTAGGGAGTTGTTTAATTGGACTTTGATACAGTTACGCACGTTTGGCACTTCGCATTAGTTATGTCGAGGAGCCCCGAAGTTGTAGTTAATTTCGTAAGTGAACATTTTGGATTGGGTGGGTTGAGTTATAATTAATGTAGCCATGGAACTGTTCCGTTATTAATTAATAATATGCGTGCACAAGATGCTGATTTATATAGAAGTCCAAGTTTGACGGTATGTGAAATAGATTGCAATATTGTCTGTCAGACAGTTTGAATCGATCTAGTGTAAAAAAGAAACTACACATGTCAGCAATCAGGAATGGATGCTGCAAAGAGGCATTCGTGAGCATTTATACTTGGAACGTTTTACTTTTCATAGCTAAATTTGTTATGGAAATATTCCTTTTACTATTAATTTCTAGAATATGCACATATTTTACGTAGAACATGTACATTGAAACTGGACAGTGCACCCAGATCCAAATCGGCTACAGTGATGGCCAAGGACATTTGATAAAACTACTGTGTTCCAAGATCCGCTCTTGAAGTTTACTGTAGATATCAGTTTAAGCAGTCATTTTTAGGCACAAGGTATGTTTCTTCCTGGATCATTCTTTTGACTTTCGATATATATTGTTCCCTACTCTCCGATGTTTTATAATGCTACTCGAGCTGAGGTAGATTCAGCACCTGAATTAGATCGTGTTGTATTTAGAGCACTTCCTTTCTGGCAAGCAACCCAGAGTAATGGTTTCTTCAATGCACGTAGACTTTGCAGTATTAGGTCACAGAGCCATTTCACAAGAATACGGAATAATTTATCACATGTTGACTATCTCTCACCACTTGTCACTAAGTCATAACATCACTGTGCCCCTTGCGAAATAGTAGAGTCAATTCACGAGATATCACAGTCACGTGACCAAAGATGTCACACATAATACTGTGTCTTGACGGCACTGTGTATGACAATTTATTAACCGTTGTCAGAAAGGGTGTAGCATGTTTTTGTTGTTGTTTTGATTGGCCTTAAAAATCCTCTGTAAAACACTAAGGTTTAACAAAACAACCCTTAAGTTCTAAACAAGCTAGTATGAGAAAACTACCTGCGTATGCGATGGAGCCACCCTATTAGCACAAAATATTTTACGATATCTCCACGATGTTGCTACGATATTCTGAATGCCTCCGCACAACATCGTTAAGATATTGTATGAATATTGTGGAGCCTCTTATGCTAATAGGGCAAAGAAAAGTCATCGAGGAGATTAAGATTGTACTTCCTGTAAACTATGTGTCTGCATCTTTTATACACGGCACCGAAATTTCTACCATTTATCCTAAGAGGTCTGAATAAAAAGTAAAAGGAATGAAATTTTAGAAGACTCAATAAAAATTATTAATGGCAATGAACTCCATTTTGCTATTAAGTTGGCTAGATTTCCGAATCGGGAAATATTAAGTTTTAGAAACGAGATAAAGAGACAGGAAGATTTCGAAGTCGCCTGATTTGAGATTTTTTTCAACCTTTCTTTTCACTGCAAATTTTTTAACACAATACATTTTTTATTGATTTCTTTCGAAATTGTAGAGAGATTACATGACTCATAAACTAATACACTAAGTGATTTATTTGAAGCTAGATGATTATTGATGTATTTTGTATGCCTTTACGAGGGTAATAGTATAGATTTTCCGCCTTTAAGAATGGAATAAAAAGAACTGTAATTCGTTGTTTATTTCGTTTTAATACGTTAATTAGAACCGTAAACTCGGAATACCAATGAATTGCTTAGCAACATCCGACAATGAAAAGCTTTTGATTGGGAAGACCAAGGATTATTATTAAGTGGCAGTTTCGATCTTCCAACAGTGGACGAAGACCTTTTTGATAAAATTCCTTCGAAAAATTTATTTGCTATATTTAATGGCATTATATAATGATTTTATTTAAAAACTTCATCGCACTAGTCTAATTGAAATTTTTAAATTTCAGGCAATTTGAAGTTTCAAAAAATAGTAAGGCAGATTATACGTTTTGGAACACCTGTAAACTTCCATATTTCTTTTTTAATAACTCAAAGTGAAAAAAATTACGATAAAACAAACTAATTCTTGCTAAATTTGCTTTCTTTAGATAAAAAATCGTCTACTCAATTTTTCCTGTTTTTTCTTTCGTATTTTACTCATTCCACGGAGAAATTTACAAAAAAAAAATTATACTTCAAAATTTGTGAAAGATAAAACAGTCGTTCTTTTTTTCCAGAGACTTGGCTCGTCTAATTCATTATTTATTTGAATACGGAAATAACTGTGGACCTAACTAAATTCAGTTTTGCAACTTGAAAATTGTGATAGATTCATCACTAATTTAAGAAAAAGTAATTGTACCGATATAAAATTTAACTTTTGAGTGAAATATTTCTTGTTAGATATAATCCTTGAATCTTTTCTACACAATGCATATTAATAAATTCATTTATGTTGATACCACATGAAGGAATTGCATGCACATTCTAGAAAACGATGTTTTATTTTACTGAGAATAGAAAAGTACGTTTTGTTGACGTGTAACGATTCAAAAAGGGATGCCGAAATAATTTCTTTTGGTTAGGAACAAGCAAACATTGAAAGAGCAAAACATGTTTGTTACTCTGATATCTGTTATTGTTCCACTCATTAAAATTTCCTTTTACCACGTACAGTTGTGTCAAACGATGTGAATTGACGAAAATTTCAAATCAGTCTTTTACATAAATTATATTTCGTTTCTGGAATAGAAATATGATCAAAATATGCTCATATTTCTGTACAATTTAAATTTACATTTTTTAATGATACCTGGGGTTCTAGAAATCTTTATACCTATATTTCATCGCTTAACAAGCAACACCACCTATTTCAATTTTTTTTAATTTCAAAGAGAAAGAAAATACTCAATTTTTCGCAACCAATACTGAGTATTTCTAAATATTTTTCACATGTCGTAGAAACATGTGATTTATATCAGATGTTAAAAAAATTCAGAAATATTCGTTGTGAAAAATTGAGTATTTCCTTCATCTTTGAAATTTCCAAAAATTCTGATAGGCGGGGTTTCTTATTAAGCGACTATTTACGGTTGGGGTTTAAAATATCATAAGTGGGGATCAAAAATTTCCTTAGATAGCTCTGTTAGAAAAAGTGCATTATTTACCTAAGTTCTAGAGCCATGTCTTTCAAATTAGTGACCGATCCTAGTGTTCATGTTACTGATAGAATGCGCCTTGGAAGTCATTTGTGTTAATGAGCCGATACATTTTTGTAATTCTACTCCGCACTTTCGGCTGCGTATCTTCCAGATAAGAAACAATTTCAAAGTAGCTAATTCTGGTGGGTCTAGCGAGTGCGGATACGATAGCATGCTATGGTTGTCAACAAATTCACGAAAGACGAGTGCAAGCGGATATCATGCATTGCAAGCCTTTTACCGTTTTGGCTAAATGTTCCTCCTCGAAAGTCGTCAATTTTCGAAATAAAACTTTTTTGACGTACTGTCCTTTGGGACAAATTCGAGATAAACAATTTGCCAAGTTGTTTGCCCTATTATATTAATGTCTTCTAGATTTAAAGAACCTGTTTTACTTGAAACCCTGTACACAACTCATAGCCTGATCGCCGTAAGCTGAAAGACCATGCTCAGTGAATCTCTGGTCGAGTTAAAAGCAACTTCTCATTTTCCTCTTTGTTCCATTATATAACCATATGTGTGGCACCGTTTAGCCAAGGAAGGCTCTTTCGCCAACACAACTAAAACAACAGAAAAGAATCAAACTGTCCATTATGAAATCGCATACACAACACGCTGTTGTTTTCTAAACTAACTAACCATAAAAACAATTTTCGATGCTAACACATCTAATGTAATTTTTCATATGGCTTTCACATGATTGCATGTCTTTATGAATGCGACGGTTGTTAAAAGTGCCCTGCAGTAATTTATCCAGATAACGGACCCAGCTTCATACAAAAGGTTTTATTTGGACATAAACACAACCACACACACACACAGGACGAATCACAGGAACAACAGGTACACAGAAAAGAAACAAATACGTCAGGCCTCTTCGGCCCCGAGATTACATCTGCAAGAGAAGGGAAAAAATTTCCCCTTTACAATTTCCGGTAGGGATTAAATCTCTAACAACGGTAACACTGAACTGGAATTTGTTGTTGCTCTATATAGGTAGTCATGGAATTTTTAATACATCTTTCAACTTAATACAGTGATAATAATTTTAGGAAATTATTGGTTAAATTTGTTTCATCGAATTTAATTTTACAATTTTATCCTTTAGAAACGAACTGGAATAGAAATTTGGATTAGGTAGCAATCGAAAATGGATTTGTTAATGTAGTTTCTCGAGGTTCTCAATCGTCCTTCTTCGGTATTTTTTTCAATTTTTGGAAGATATTTCAGATGCATATTCGGTTCAAAACAGTATAGCTAAAACTATTTAGTTTTCCATAAACTAAAATTTCAAGGAATGCATTTGGGATACAGTATCATGTATCTCGGATAAAGCTGCAAGATAATTGTTCTGCACTGAATGCATTTTCTCGATATTTTTCACCATTCATGGCCTGCCCATTTCATGTTCCATTTAATATCATGTTCACTTTTTGCGCCTTATTGATTACTCGAAGCAAAATAGGTATTCAAAGCTTTTCAAATAAACGTCAAACTGTGTTGCATTGATTTTTATATTCCAAGTTCTATGTTGAGGTTTCCTTAACAATCAACGAAAATACTTTTGAATTTACGAAAATTGCTCTATTATTATGTAAAGAAGCTTTTTCTGTTCGTCATTTTCTTGAAACTGAAAAAGAAATCAGTTGAATTGAATAAAGAGGGAGAGGAAACATATTCCTGTTTTTCAGAAAGAAATTTCTTTTATCGTTTATAATACTGTACGAAATGTTTTTTTTTAAATACATTTGAAAGCAAGACAATATCGTAGAATATGCAAGACTGTTTAACCCTTTGAAAACGAAACGACCAAAGAAGACCAAAACAGAAAAAATTTCGATCATTTTATTCTCCTCTTCAAGTTTCACGTGTGATAAGAAATATATTTGGAATTAAAATTAAGAAATAAAGATATTTTTTAGAAAGGTTTTTAATACAAACTTGAAATTTCCTCTAAATTAGAATAAAATTTTAGCTTGTTTTAGAATTAGATAAATTAATTTATGCACAAATGAATTACCATTTAATAATTAAAAAATAAATTATAGTAAAACAAGCCAACAATATCGGATTTAACAAAAGTATCCTTTGTTGTTGATATCGACTTTCGAAAGATGATAAAACCCATTTCGCTCGACATAAGACACAAGTGCAAAGTTTTTTTCTATTTGTGCACTACTACGAAAACATAAAAAATAATTTCTTGTGCATTTTTTTCTAATGGAAGGAAAACAAAAATGAAGTATTCTCTTATTGGAAACCATTTATCGCATAATTACAGGATTGAAAAGATGAAACAAAATTAATAACATTTTTAAAAATCCCTATTGTAGTGAATTATCAACATTTTAGACAGCTCCAATTTTACATCAGGTAACTGATAATTAAAAGAAATGAAAGATAAGAATGAGTGAAAGAAACACATAGGAAAAGACAAGAATGAAAAAGAAATTTTCTCCATCTTTTTCTCATTTGTGAAAATCCTGTTTTCTCAGTCTTAATGTGATAAAAGCTCACAATTGTTAATTTTGAAGATTATTCTGAATGTAATTTTAACAACTAAATTCTAATGGTCCATTATACTTGCTGAAAACTATTCAAACTTTTAATGAGATTTCATCAACTAGAATAAATTGCATCAATCTATTCTGTGAAAACGTGAAACTTTAATTTTATTAACGGATAATTTGGTTACGTGTCCTCGCGCGTCAAATTAGCTACCCATTTAAAAATATCTCAATATTTTATATTTTCTAAAATAATTAAACCCATATTAATCTGCCCTGTCCTACTGAACATTTAATACATTTAAGTTAGAAAACACATGTCCATAATGTTTTAAGCAATGGGGGATATCAATAGCTATATTACAACGCTAGACTAATTAATTTTTTTTAATTCACGCGGAAACTTTTAATGGTGCTGTTTCTATAGTTATTAGAAAATTGCTCAAAATTGTTAAATTTAATAATATGCACAATACCGTGTGCCTTTGACTCCAGCAATTCCACTTTGTTTCACAACCCTAATTTATTTTTACTATTATCTTGAGTAAATGAGAACCATGTACATATATACATTTAAGATTCAAGTTTAAGATTACTCATCATTACAATCATATCTCGGAGT
Source organism: Araneus ventricosus (assembly GCA_013235015.1). NCBI lineage: Eukaryota > Metazoa > Arthropoda > Arachnida > Araneae > Araneidae > Araneus > Araneus ventricosus. The sequence continues at coordinate 99,489 of BGPR01002522.1, read as the reverse complement.
CCCCTTTGGATCTTCTACATAAATATAGTCGATGGAGTCCTAATCTCGTCTCCTGTGCAAGTGTTTCTCTCTCGCTTTCCTTCACTACTTTTGGCTGTGGGCCCGGAACAGTTACGTGGAGATTGGTGGCATGACATATTACATTACATTACACCACCTGCATCCCCGTGTTTAGAGTCATTTGGCTCCTTTCCTGTGGATGGACGATTCTATTTTCGATGGACGTGAATTCTATTTTTTAGAAGAAAAATACAGATAACAAGGACAAAAACGAACAATAATGAAAAAACTAAAATAAAGCATACACTGGACAAGAATAAACAAAAGAAACAAACTGAAAGCGAAACAGTGTGAAAAAAATACATCGTAAGAAAAGAGATTTTTTTTAAAAGTTTTAAGTCGCAGGATTTGTGCGTCAGTCCAAGAAGATGATGCTCAATGACTTTCCTCTGGAATGAGATTGTTTACGTTTCACATATGAAGCGCATTAAGTCTCGAATTCGGGTTCTTTACAAGTTATTTCTAACAACAAGGAAGGCGAAACAGTATGATAAAATACATCGTAATAAAAGAGATAAAGATTTTTAAAAAGTTTTAAGTTGCCGGATTTGTTTGTCAGTCCAAGAAGATGATGCTCAATGACTTTCTTTGGAATGAGATTGTTTACGTTTCACACTTGAAGCGCATTAAGACTGAAATTCGGGTTCTTTACATGTTATTTGTAAGAATGTTTTTTAACCACTGTAGCTCATTTTGAAGCATAAGATAAGCTCTACAGTATTCAATGTTTATAAAATAACATATCATGTTCAGTTTAGCGGAGATGGGAGTTTATGCTCTCTGGTTTTCAACCTTCACATTCGTACCTCAAAAGTAAACTACATTAAGCCGGCAATTCATCTGTAGTCCATTCCATCCATTTGGCTCAAGACTGTTTTTTATCCACCCATTTTAATCGTAAAATTCAAGCATGTCATTAACTTGATGTTCCAAAGTTTGTTTTGAGACAAGGTTCAAGGTCGTAGAATTCCTGCCACGCAGATTCCTCTTCCCCCACGCGGGAGATTTCCAGTTTCAGTTCTACCCTCGACGCACAGTGGTCCAGTTTCGGTTTGTAGCGCGACAAAAATCGAAATTTCGAGGTTGGCAAATGGGTTTATTTTCTTTGGGGGTAGGTAGAGAACCGTTTGGAACCCTGAAAGCCATAAATTTTTTTGTATAAGCATGTAGTCTTAGAAGGTTTTATGGAGGTTAAAGTTGAAGAATGTCTTTCGAACACTTGAGTCGCGTTTCAGCGAGCCCTCGGATTTCGTTCTGTAAAGTCCTGCATTGCTCTTTATCTGTCTAATTTTAGATTTTTAATGATGTCCGATTCCAGGGCAAGTAAGCGATACCGTTCTTAACACATAATTTCAATATTTTCCATATTTTTATACTATATTTTAAAAGCCCCTTTTTTCAACTAAATTTTCAAATTTAAAGTGAATTTAAAAATTTTGCACAACTTTGCACACCTTGAGACTACCTTAAATCATTTCTGCACTCTATCCTCTACAAAATGTCTAAACATTAGCCCCGATAAACCCCGACTTTTTCAATTATTTTATTTTTTAATGTCATGCATGTCAGTGTAGAATTTTCACTTTTTCCTTCAATGACGCAAAAATAAATATCTGAGTATTTACAAACCTGTTGAAAGACTAAATTAACTTGTTCTAGCCTAGATGTTAATTAATAAAAATTCAAACGACATTAATTCGAACA
>BGPR01002522.1:63241-86651 GCA_013235015.1 Araneus ventricosus | reverse complement strand
TACACTTAAATAAACTCATAAAAACAGAAAAGAATGTTTTTAAAAAATGAATATAAAATACAAAGTTAACTTAACTCTTTATTTCTTATTATATTATTTATTACGAATCAACAGTTCATTACGAACGAACAGTAAGTCTTCTGTGAAGCTCTGCATTTTTGACATCGTTCATACAAAAATGTAAGAGATATATGCCGAATTTAGACCGGAGCACAGTGGAGTATTTGTAGCAAAATCCTGGCCAAAAATACTGTTCATCCTTTTAAAAGCTAAAATCATTGCTGTTGACTTTTGATTTATATTATATTAATAAATACACTTAAATAAACTCATAAACACAGAAAAGAATGTTTTTTAAAAAATAAATATAAAATACAAAGTTTACTTAACTCTTTATTTCTTATTATTTTATTTATTACGAATCAGCAGTTCATTACGAACGAACAGTAAGTCTTCTGTGAAGCTCTGCATTTTTGACATCGTTCATGCAAAAATGTAAAAGAGATATGCCGAATTTGGCCGGCGCACAGTGGAGTATTTGTAGCAAAATCCTGGCCAAAAGTACTGTTCATCCGTTTAAAAGCTAAAATCATTGCTGTTGACTTTTGATTTATATTATATTAATAAATAAACTTAAATAAACTCAAAAAAAAACAGAAAATAATGTTTTTAAAAAATAAATATAAAATACAAAGTTTACTTAACTCTTTATTTCTTATTATTTATTTTATTTATTACGAATCAGCAGTTCATTACGAACGAACAGGAAGTTTTCTGTGAAGCGCTGCATTTTTGACATCGTTCATACAAAAATATAAGAGAGATATCCGAATTTGGCCGGCGCACAGTGGAGTATTTGTAGCAAAATCCTGGCCAAAAGTACTGTTCATCCTTTTAAAAGCTAAAATCATTTCTGTTGACTTTTGATTTATATTATATTAATAAATAAACTTAAATGAACTCGTAAAAACAGAAAAGAATGTTTTTAAAAAAATGCATATAAAATACAAAGTTTACTTAACTCTTTATTTCTTATAAGAGGAAAGTAAATGTTGATAGATTTGTTTTACTTTTATATTATTTTTAATTAAATAGGTTGACTTTTGATTTATATTATATTAATAAATACACTTAAATAAACTCATCAAAACAGAAAAGAATGTTTTTAAAAAAATAAATATAAAATACAAAGTTTACTTAACTCTTTATTTCTTATAAGAGGAAAGTAAATGATGATAGATTTGTTTTACTTTTATATAATTTTTAATTAAATAGGTTGACTTTTGATTTATATTATATTAATAAATACACTTAAATGAACTCATAAAAACAGAAAAGAATGTTTTTTAAAAAATGCATATAAAATACAAAGTTTACTTAACTCTTTATTTCTTATAAGAGGAAAATAAATGTTGATAGATTTGTTTTACTTTTATGTAATTTTTAATTAAATAGGTTAATGTTCTATTATTTGTAAAATTTTAGTTATTGATATAAGTAAATATTATATGTACAATGCATATTTACATTTAGAGTTTGCCAAATTTGAGGCATTACAATATATATATACATGTTTTCTAGTTCTTAGGGTAGAATAATGGTTTTAATCTTATTCCTTAGAGGTCTGTTCTTCGTTTTCATCATTTTCATTTTGATGTTTATTAGAAGGACCGCCCTCAGACGTTTCTTGAAGAAGTTGCAGGGTTTCGCTACTATAAAGTATCTCGCTTGGTCTTCGTCAATCCCAGATCATAAATGAATCACTGCTTAAGAGAAACATATTCAGAACATCTATGTTGAAAACTTCCCTATTGAGATTTCTGGAGTAGTTCGAACGTTACAACCTAAAGTATTTGTTTCTGGCCTTGGTAGCTTCTTCTGACAGCTGGCTAATATATATTTCTCCACTTGCTGAATTACAGTGACCCTAATTATTAAAATTTTGTACATTATTGGAGTCATAGGTTCCAATTATAAAGGTCCATGTAGATCTTGTTTCATCAGCATATACTTAGAACTTTCTTCATCAATGTGATACCCACTTATTGTAGCTTACAATATCACTATCAACCTTTTAATCAATTCTACAAATACTACAATGATCCGTGAAGCAATCTAAGAAGAATTCTAGATGTGAAAAAGTGTCTAGCTATATTCCCATCATTTGATGTTCGAAAGCATTGCTTCGAATTGTCAAGAAGCAGTCCCAGTTCCACTTTTAACTTTCTTTGGATGTTCTTTTTAATGCCTCCTACAATTCTTTCCTCTTCTTCATTCTATGCATTGGCATTCTGTATATGTCGATATGCCTAAGTATAAAATATTTTTTGCAATAATTTTTTTAACCAGGAAAGACTTTTGGATCGCTCTGTGCATCTACGACTCTGGAATAATTTTTAAATTGTAACGAAAGAGAAGTTGAGAGGTTTGATTCTTTCTTCTACGTTATTGTCTTTTACTCTGTAGCGACTAACTCAATTCTTGCTGATAATTAACTTTAAAACGATTTGTCGCAATGCAAATGACGAGAAACAAATCAACATAATTTATAGCTGGGAATGTCTAGAATGTTGATTGATACTTAACCTCTAAACAATGATATTAAGGCCGAATATTACTGAGAATCCCCTCTGGTTAAAATTTAATTTTCAGCTCATAAATTAGACTTGGGAAAAGGTTTTTGTTCATATCGTAAATGACTAGGTTAGAAGTTCTACAGATAATCTGAAAGATAATATACCGACTGCATCATAAATTCGTGCAAACTTCAAAATTTCGTAATAAAAGAAGTAATGCTCGGAAAAAATTTCGGTTTGCACGAATGTGATCATAGGGACATTGGATTTTTTTACCAGTATCCCATTCAATGAAATAGGGCTTTTTTGCACCTTCAGTCCTTTCTCCGTGCGAAACTTTCGCAATGCAATAGTTGTGGATTCACCATTTTTGTAGAAAAGTTTAATCATCAATGCTCTATATGGTAACGATAGCACTGTTTTTTGTTTTGCTGCTGCAATGGCGCGCATCTTAAACATTGCCGTAATTTTTCTAACTTCATTTCTTTTTACAATTAAATTCTTTTATTCCTTTAATTTTATTGTATGATAATAAAATTTTTTTTCTTGTTCCAGTTTTAAATTTTGCTTTCTTTTATAAATAACTTAAATTTTTTTTTTTTAAATTTTGCTTTATTTTTTCTTATTGATTGTTTGCATACTCTAACGATAGCATGCTGTCGGAATGACGAATTCTTTTCCAGTCAGGTGTTTTATTGCCAGCCTGATTTGCATAAAACTTCTCAGTATGACGTGTGAGCGCCCTCTTTCGGTTACCTTTGGAATAATTTTTTAATGGAAAAAAATCCAATGTCCCTCTGATCATATTCGCGCAAACCGAAATTTTTTCCGAGCATTACTTTTTTTATTACAAATTTTTGAAGTTTGTGCGAATTTATGACGTACCCGGTATAACTGTTTGAATGCACAGTGCACGATCCTTTTGATTAAAAGTTTGCTCGGGTCCCATTCTACTATTTCTATTTAAAAATTTGATGACCATATCTAGTTATATTTTTAGTTTGTCATATTTGACATCATTTTAGGTTTCTTGGATCAAAGGATGTTCATTTACTGTTGAATGATATCTAAAAGTAACATTTGTATATATATATATATATATGTCTATTATCAAGGCCATTGTAATATGTATCAACTTTTATTAGTAACTGCTTTGAAGATTATTTTTAGTGAGCTACAAACATAGCGGAAAAAACCTTTAAAATGCTGAACTTTTATTGAAGTATTAGAAATATCTATTTACAAAATATTCATTTTATTTTCATATTTTAAGAATATGTTTATTATATTTATAAAAAATATTAATAAAAATAACACCATTTTGTGCTTAACCCATTATCTATCACTGCTCCTTTTTCGAGACGCTTTTTATTTTCCCTAATTATTTTTACCTAATTATTGTTTACGCTAATTATTTTTACCTAAACAGCGCAATTTTTAGCTTTAATTGTTGCATTTGAATGTTGAACTGACTTCTATGAAAGGTTCAATTTGCGATCATTTTTCTAATCACGAAGATAATTAATTCTTATTAAAAGTTAATTAATCAGCTTAATTAAATACTTACAGAAATAGTGTTTTCTTTCCTATTTCATTCATGTTGTCATATTAATGTAGTTTCTTTTGAAAATGTTAAATAATAGAGTTTTGGTAGGGGATGGGGATAAAGGAGTACTCGAATAATTAAAAGCAAAAAATAAAAGAACACTCAGAGATATTAAGGTTTTTGTTCATTTCAAAAAGTCTTATTTTAACTAGGAATATTGGCAAATTTTATGTAAATTCCATAAACTCTCGCATTTGAAATTAAAACAATTTCATTCAAAGAAAGACACATGAAACATTAAGGTTTCGTCAAATTTCTAAATTAATTCAAGATCAAAAAAGGAAAGTGGATGGTTCAGTGGTTGAACAATGTGAAACTCGCTGCCCAAAACGAATATATTTGCGGCCCAGTAAACGTTATAGTAAGTAACAAAAATTTTAAAATGCGTATTGTAGTTTAATTTTTAAAATCCTTTATTATACATAATTATTAATAATGAACCACAACATTCGCCAATGGCCAATTTTTAATCATGATTGATATTCACATTGCATGAAATTAACCACTGCGGGTAAAATATCTTTCAAAATAATAATAAGAAGAATAATTTCTCTGGCGACAAAGATTATAGTAGAGAAGAGATACAAAGTGTCAATATCTTTACGTCTTTACTTGTTCTTTTTATACTATTTATTCGAAAGAAATCAATATTTATATAAAAACTAGCTGAAAACCCGGCGTTGCTCGGGATCCATATTTTTCATATACCGGCTTCCTTTTTTCCCCCTAAAAATATTGTCACCAACTTTTCCCCAACAAACGTAAATCTTCTTTGAATCTTTTTGGTTGAATTAAAACTTTCAAATATAGGCTTTTTATCACCTTATAACAGTATGGTTTGAATGAATATGAGAGAAAATTAAAAACATTTATTTTAAACAATATAAAGTTTAATAACTAATACAATTTTACAATGTACAAATAAACTTATACTGTATCCTTAGATACTGCGAAGCTTCTAAATAAAATGTTTGATAAATCAGATAAAGAAAGTCAAAACTGCTCGAGAACAATTCTCACTAGAAAGAATTTCACTGCTCGAACAAAAAGAATACTTTTAACCTGAGTTAGGGGAATAAAAACGAAATATATATACTCTCTATTAATACTAGAAATAAAGTCAAACTGAAACTCACATCGCGTAGTAACTAAACTAACGTCATTGGATATTTGAGTGCATATTAAAAGCTACGAAATAAAAATGGAAGTTGAATGCATGCTACGAAATAACAGCGGAAGTAAGAAGTCTGCAATTTGAATTTAAAATAAATTTTGTAACTTTAATTACAGTTATAGAAAAACTTGTACAACAATTAAATTGGTATCGATAAAAAGATAAATTGTTTTCTCTTTAAGGTGATGTAAAAATAATTTTCGTACCATCAGTATTTCAGAAGTATTGTCGAGAAATATCTAAAAATAGCTTACTTTTCGTTATTTAATTAAATAAATAAAAATCTAATTCGACTTTTAAAATAATTTTTATGGCTTTAGCTCCCTCTTGTGCTAATCCATTACTGTGCCAAATTTGGTCCTCGTAAGTCCAACGATGTGGACATGCATAAAGAACCAAAAAACGAACAAACACACACACACATACTTTCCTCTTTTATATATACAGATTGAAGATGTATGTATGCATTTGCGGTCCACATAAATTTGGCCCCTGCTAGCATTTAACATTCTCACCTCTGGTGAGGTTTTGTTTGTGGTATAAAGTCTCAATTTTGCGGTTGTAGAATCGCGGGTTCGCAACTCGATTTCACCGGATTCGCAGTGCATGTGGCTGTCAAATCTGGTCTCGAATATCAAAACTTGTCACGTGGTGGGATGGATAAGTTTGGTGAGCTACCGACTCGAATTTTATCCTACTGAATCAAAAACATGAAGATAAATTTTATCTGCAATATATCTGAGGAAGAAATATTTGACGTTCTTGTTTCCTATTTTGCCACAGATGAATTATGGTCAATGCACGAGTTTCGAAACAGAATCTATAACAGTCTAAAAATATTGAGAATTAGGCATTTTATTTTATACCCAGTTATGAAAGCTGCGCTTTAAATAGTCAACGGAATCTTTGCACCTCAGCTGCTGCCAATCATTCAGACGCATCTGTATTCAGCTTCTGTTTAGCTCCGAGAATTTAACAAATGGTTTCAGTAAATCTCCTTCATTTACAATTACATTGAGAATTAATATAGTTAGCATAACAAATCACTCTTTGTTCGTCAATCCCTTAGTTTGCTAAAGTGAATCCCAAATTAACTATACACAATTAGAAGATAGTGGATGGTAATTACGTTTAAACTAAAAATTTCTTTATTCAAAGCAACTAAGAAATAAATTGTTTTATCTCCACGTTCTATTGATTGAATGGTAGCAATAAAAAAAGCGCTTATTTTAAATATAGTGAACTCTTATATAACGTGTTCTCGTACAACGGGAATCCGCATAACGCGACGAAAAAATTCGTCTAAAATATATTTAACATTTTCATCGGTTTGGATTTTTTTTGTTTTAGAAAGCAAATCTATACACTTACATTTTCTTTTTATATATGAGATTTGCAGCTCATACATTTTTTAAATCCACTTCGGTCCACTTACCCAACGGATTTTTTTAGTAGTTTATTTTTAGAGTGTTTTTTAAAAGGTCGACGAAGAAAATACAAAAGGTCGCAAGGAGAATCCAAGCCCCACGAAAAGCAAATATTAAAAAATCACAAAAAAGCGTTTAGAGAAGCAAATGAAGTTGCGGTGGCCTAGTAGTAAGGTGTCGGCTTCGGAGTCGAAGAGTTCTAGGCTCGAAACTAAATTCCAATGAAGATCCGTCGCGTATTGGGCCTGTTGCACATTAAATCATACGTAGGGATCAAAGGTCCTCCTGCTGTTGTGGTGCTAAAATTTGGAGAGGGGGTGGCATCTCAGGTGTCGTTCTTGTCTTCTGACAGTGGTTCATATTTACGAGGTCCATCCAAAATAGCCTTATTGTTGCTTCAAAAATGGGCATTAATGTAACTAAACTCGAAAAGCAAAAATATTCATTATGTCACATAGGGGGAAAATGTGCCTAACAGTAAAGTTGATAGTTTAAGAAAATAACATCTCACTAGGAAATATGCGCAGTTGCAAATTAGAGACATGTTTGAACTTGCATAAACTTGTCTTATAATGTATGTTCCGAGAATAACTAAGGTTACCACACGTCCGGATTTCAGGCTTATGCCTGAACTAGTGTCTGGATCTTCAAAATTTTTGCCAATGAATGTAGCGAGAGAGAAATTTGGTTGTAATTGAAAAAATCTGACGTATTCGAAAAAGCTGACATCATTCCGCCAGCCCAATGTACAAATTGAAAATTCGAAGTTTTGTCAGTTTGGTTTTAATTCTGTTCTTCATTATTATAATTTTCAATTACCAAAACATTAATAAAAATTCAATCTTTTAGCTCTGACGCTTTAAATGTTTTCTTCACATCTTCAAGCTGTGTGCTAGTGTTAAGAAAGAGGGTCATTGGTAGGCAACTCATAGAATTTTAAACTGAACTTTCACTCCCCCAAGACCCATAACCCCACCTTCCAAGCGTGTCCGGATTTCAACTAAAAGAATTATGGTAACACTGCCTATAACGCGATTTCTTATAACGCGGTATCCCCCGCTTTGTATGGCAGTCCATAGTACTTGAACAGAGTTCCGTGCTAGTATTCAGGATTGGGTATGTTTTTCTTTTTTACAGATAAATGCCATTCTTTAAACTTATGAAAGTTTAATATACAAAGTTCTTAAATGATATCGCATTTTTTCTTGTTGAGTTTAAGAGGCTGGACGCATTGAGTACAAATTAAGTAAACAAAGAATGTTAAGAAATTAGGATTTAATTAATGAATAAAAATTTAGACACTTTGTATCTTTTCAACAAACCTATATTTTTCTATTATTTTAATTTAATTAAATGAATTGGATCACAAAATATTACGAAAGAAGTTATTAGAAGAAGAACAAAATCATTTGTGAAGTTGGAAGTTTTTGTTTCACCCTTCCATCATGGACTTTTTTCTCTCGTCATTGTACTTTTTTAACCTGCGACATTAGTAGTCATGTTTTTTTTTTCTTTTTCGTTTCCTCTTTTCCATTTCTTGTTTATCTTTTAATTTATACGGTTTTACTGCATGAAAAAGTTATGTACTGCGAATATCTACTAGTAAAAACCGATTATCATAAAAATATTAAATTAAATGTTGGTTTCTTAATTTATGCGTTTTAAATGTGTGAAAAAGCATTTATTATGAACACCTTCTGGTAAGAACCGATCATCATGAAAATTAATAATTGAATATCAAGACGGCTTTTTTAGTTATAAAATGTAATAGTTTTTGAGATAATTTAAAATTTATCGGGAACTTGCATGAAAAACTATTTCAGCTTAGCAGAAATTTAAGTGAGAGCTCTCTTTACTACCAATTTGTTTTAACAATTCTGGACCTGTTGAAAAATATTTCTGAAATAATAGAATACTATATATTTATTGAAGAATTAATGTAACGAAACACCATCAAAGTTCTTTTTATTTTGCTAGAGGAGATTGATTTGTTTAAAACACAATGCATAGTAAATTTTGCATGATCAATTTTTATTTTCTCACACAGTGACACACAGAAGAGCCAAAACACAGAAGAGCCAAAACATTATTACTACATATTTAAAACTTTAAAACCACAACTTTATCTCCCTTTACAACTTCAATGTAGTTAGTTATGAACTCAACGAGTTTCTGAGACGTGTATTCCGGAGGAAAAACATACAAAATGTCTGAATTGAAAGCACAAGTCAACTAGCATAAATTACGCGGCAGTCGATCGTGAACACAAAAGAGACGTCCCTTGATATCCCACAAATAATACATGATTGGATTAAATTCCGGATAATTTGGCGTCAAGTGGACAGTGGGCGGGATTTTAAGTCACGCTCCTGGAATCATGTGCACACGATCTCGGCCTCGTGCAAGGGAAATTGTTTAACTGGAACAGCCCACTGGCATTTCGGAAAACATGCACCATGAGCAACAAATGATGTCGCTGATTCGCAATGTCATTCAGCTTGTACACAATTTCTCTGGTGCTATCTACGACAAACACAGGCCCTAAAACTGACCATGTAAAACCCTGCACACCATAGCTGAGCCGTCATCAGCCTGAGTTAAATCTACAGTATATTTGTCCAACAGCTGTTCCCTGACCAACAGTGCTGGCCCAAATAAAAACGAGACCTGTTCCAAAATTCTCTTGCGGGTGTTCAGTTTTCACAAGAAAAAAGTCCCCTGAGGCCACCATCTCCTTTATATCAGTTTGGACGGACAGCGGAAGTCTGTGAACCCCCGTTTTCACCTTCTTCTTGGAAAATCTTCAACCCTCTTCCTATAACACCTTCAGTGGCTGTTCGAACTCTGACTTATTGCAGACGCCAGAAATTTCTGACTTTACTTTGATTCGCATTGCGCAGGCTTTTATTCCATTCTCTAAAAATCTATTCTACTCGTGAATCGTACAAATATATTTCATTGAATAATGCTAAATTATAGAAGTCAATGTGCTATTTTATTAATGTGACGAAATGACAAAGACTAAAAGATGTGCAAACTTCTAAAGTAGATTTATTTGGGTTGCATTACTGTAGGATAATTATTACTATTCTTTTAAAGTGAATTAGGCATTCAATTCTACCAACGGGTTAGTATACAAACTTTAAATCAAGTACTCTATTCTTTATGCTATTCTACAACGGGTCTTTGAAAACAATTTCGTACAACAGAATAGTTTGTTGCGTTTTGCTATGTATTACATTACACAATTTGGTATAATTTTATGTATTGCTTAATGTGCTTTTTATTTCGTTTTATATGTGTTTTTACTTCACCCTTGGATGTAGGGCAGATTGTTTTGCCGCCATTAAATCATGGCGTTGTATGTAAATTTTTATTAATAATCTTATCATTCAAATATTCATTATTGCAAGACAACATCATTACTATTTCCGCCAATGTCAGGCGCAGTCTTTATATTTTATGCTTATTGACTTAGTAAATTCCGGGCTCTTCTTGCGCTGCTCAGTTGGGCATGGCTCGGCCCTCTCTGCCCTCGGGGTCTGGGGGCCCGTCGGCCCTCCGCGTGCTGGTCTGGGCCTTTGCCTCTGCCTTTCCTTTTTGCCTCACACCCTCCTTGGGTAGGCTGGACCTGTATGAGTATCCACAAGTTGGTTTAGTAAAGACTAAAGGAATGCATGAAAATGACAAATAATTAAATTATTTTGAGAAGGTTAATATTTCAGTCACGCAAAATTTAGTTAAAAAATCAAATAACGAAAATAATTGGTTCATAAATACCATTTGGGATGCGATTTACTGGAATCAGTTTAGAAATATGTGTTTTTTTTCCTCATTTGTTTCATAGGCAATTCCTTGATAGTATCGTCACAATTTAGTTTTTTGATTAATTTGGATTCTGTAAATGAAATGGTTGAGATCAAAAGTTTCTTCACTAATGCTAGAGCAGGTTTTTTTTTGTTATTTTTAATCTTTAATAAGATCTTTCGTAAGTTTAATATAATTTAAGAACAGAAGCAAAATTTGAATATAATTGAGATGAATTATTTTTAAATAAGTATTGTAATGTTTGCAATTTTGTGTCCTATAGAGCAAAACTCGGTGACAAATTTTGATTTAGTTAAATAAATCAATGCAATCAATTTTCATTTTTCAAAGTCAGTCAACGATGAGGGGCCATCAGAAACGTGGGGCCCTGTGCGCTGGCACTGTTCGCAACCTCCTGATAATAAGAATGATGATAAGAATGTGTACCAAATGTTATCCACTTAGCTATTTAAGTTTGTGAGCTATCGCGTTCACATTAACACGGACATACAACCAGATAGACTTCCCGTGGACGGAGTTTGTCCAAAAGTTGAAAGAAACCTACAAATTATGTATAAAGCTCACATACCAAATTTCATCCCCGTAGGTCTAATAGTTTTCGAGTTATCGTGCTCACAGACAGACATACATAAATCCAAAATTGTGTTTTTCGGACTCAGGGAGGTCTAAAACTTAGAGATTCGTCAAAATCTCGAGTTCTAACTTTTGACGATTACAATACTTTCTCTTTGTATACTTCGTATACGAGAAAGTAAAAAAGGACCGCCTCAGAATTTTCTACTCTCACTCACATCCATCCTAAACTGAGCAGGAGCGATCTACGTACCAGGAGTGGAGATAGAGCCGCAAACCGACCCAGCCGATCCCGGAGGGTGCAAAGCCGAAGGTATGTCGGTGAGCAGGAACGGAACGGGAATGTGTCGTTGCGTAGTAGTAGTAGTCAAGAATTAGGTTTAATCATTACATTGATTGTAAAAAAGAAAATCACCATGAAAAATAATGTTGCACATAGGAAAATAAAAAAAAAAAATTGTATCTTAAAAACTGAATGTCAAAATCAAAATATGATCTTATAAAAACGGGTTTGAAAGATGAGGAAATTTCATTTTCATCAACATTTCAAAAATTTCAACACCAGCTTTCTGTCAAGTCAAATTGCATTTTTAGTAATTATCAATTAGTAGTATTAGTAGCAATTAGTCGTATTAAGCAACTACAAACACATGCATCCTAGATGAATGTATAATAAATACAAATTTCATAACTTTCTTTGCTTAAGTTCTCCAGTCGTCTGAAGAATTATATGCAAGGTATTATTTGATATAATAATCGGTGTGCTCATGCATTGAACATAACTTCACTTTTGAAATGACATTTAGGAAAATGCCTGCTGCATTTAAAATAATTTTAATTCATTTCTGTAGCAATAACATAAAGTTCTGTATTTTGAATTTAGAATAAATATAATGATACCGTTGGGATTTTGAAACAGAGTTCGTCTTAACGTTATAATTATACGAAATATCTTCAAGAACTCACTCATTGTTAGAGAAATTGGTTGGGAATTTAAAAGAATTTTCTCTCTGGCTTATGAAATGTCATTTAAAGTTTTCCACTTCAGTTTCTGGAATAAAGTATGCAATTTAGCAACGATAAAGCTGCAACAGAATAATTTAAATCATTTTAGTTGCATTTGAATTATTTATTTTCTCTTCCTGAACGCACCAAGTAATGCCGTATAGGAAAAATAAATTATACATAGAAAAGCAATCCCACTGTCATCAAAAAAAATAAAATATATGTTCTTAAAAGATTGGACCATGTAGCAAGAACAACACTTTATCTCGAAGAGACAGAGAATTTATAAGAGCCTTTCATACAAACGAAGTCTTTTGCATTTCGTTATTTCAAAATAGAAAGATAAGGTATATTCACGATTTTCTGCATTTTCTACTACTTTAAGAAAGGCTTTGCAATACACGTTTAACAGCTGAAGTGAGTGCTAGACACTTTTTTTATTGTATGTAAGTTATAAATCTTCCAACTGACATTCTACCGAATTATTTTGAGTAAACACATAAATAAAACAAATTTTGTAATATTTGTATTACTTTCAGTGTTAACATGTTAAATTTAGTTATGATATTGCCTATGAAAAGGCAATTTTCCCTTTTTTAAGTATTTGGTATATATTTTTGTCTAAGACTGATTGAATTGATTATGATTCCTTTTCTACTGCAATATACAGGGTGGTCATACATTATTGGACACATTTCAAAAATTAATAAAAAAAACTATTAATGTTAACACAACGGTTTTTTCAAACGAGAGAGTACTAATTTTTTTTCAGATAGGTAACGCACCGTTACGGCGGTCTAGGTGGTAGTAAATTCGTCATCTTCCATTTTTGAGAGCCATTATCTGCAAAACTATTAAAGCTAAAAGAAAAATAAAAGCACTCAGTTGTAGGGAATGCTATTCTCTTTAATTTGTTAAATCAATTGTAATTCGAAAACTGAACAGTTTTCGAGATATTCAAGAAAAAGTAAAAAATGGAAACCAGAAAACGCTCATCGGCTTCTGCTGATCGGTAGCTATTGGGTATGTAAATCTTTCGCTTCAGCAAATTTAGAACGCCGTAATGGTGCGCCACCTATCTGAAAAAAAGTTTTCATCTGCTCTCTCATTCAAAAGAAAAAACGCAGTTGTAACGTTATTAGTTTTTTAATTAATTTTTGAAATGAACTCAATAATTTGTGACCACCATGTTTTTCTTCTATGTTTGACAGTCACGAATATATTCTTTCTCGCTCATTAAAAAACTAATTAGCCTCATTAAATTTCGGTAGAAAAGTTTCAATTATGCTTCTATGTCGCTGCGGGAATCAATTAAACCATATTTTCCATACTGGAAGAAACTCTTTATTCAGTTAAATCTCAACGACTTTATAAGCAAAGCTTTTACCATCAGAAACAGTTTTAGTTATTTTGAAATTCTCCTTAAACTTTCTAGATCCTGATTTTGGGCTTCTAAAATCAGGCTGTTGTTTGCTATGAGAAATACACTATAAGAGCGCTAATATTTAATTGCTGCTACAATACAAATCCATTGTATTTTTTGAGGACATGTTATTATATATATATATTATTAGAACACGTCTTAAAGTTTAAAATTAACAACTAATCTAATTTAAGGACATTACTCAACAAAAATTTGTTCCATATGCTTTTGAGGGAGGTTGTTCAGTTATTTCTAAGGAATGGGACTTTTCCAGGCACATGCCAACTGTTCAACAAATGTTTTGGCTTTTGTTATCAAATCTGTTTGAGTCACTGTTTGTCCACCTTAGAGAGCGATCCATGCATTCCTAATTCAAAAATTCTGTTTGCAAGATAAATTCAAAATTTATCATGAAAAAGCACCATGAAAATGAAATAATGAAGGGTTCGGCTAGACTTAAAAATACGGTGCTGCCGTTGCGAGTCGTCGCTTGATTTCTTTTCAAGCAATGACTCACCATATTTCGTATTATATTTGGTACAGGAAACATTTGGCAGCCATCTTAACGATTGGAGAAAGTGTCGCGACGGAACTATACCGTTACGAACGTGGAATGTCTCTTCCCAGCATTGTAGTCGTATGGTTGGAAAGAGACATTTACAGAGTTTTTAACTAGATATAGGGGGCTAGGTCAAGCCAATGAACCGGACCTTGGCGACAAAATAAAGCTCCTCGAAAATACTATAATTTTCGTCCTATCTCTATTAGAAACAGAGGTATAGAGAATGCCCTAGATTATTCTTTGTGACGTCATATTCTATCGGAAGAGGTATAAAACCCCTTAGGTGCTGAGATGAGTGAACGTCTTTGGAATGTGTTTGAACATCTTAAATCTTTTTGGAGTTTTGTCCGCAGTGCGAGTTGATAAGCTGATAGACACCGAGCGGTATTATAATGTTGTTACTGTTATTGTTAGTGGTTTGCTCTCTGTTTGTGTTGCTAATTGGTAAAAGTGCTGTTTTTCTTATTTCCCGTGCTTCGAGTTTCTGGAATATTTGTTAAATAAAGCTTCGTTCTCCATTATACAGCTAGTTGGACTGTTATCACCGTAAACTCACCTGACGATTTTGGTAACAATACCATGTTCTTAATTCTAATCCAGGGGTTCTTTAATATGTCACATAATCATTATAGGAGTACTGGCGTTTTTCGGCGCCTCAAGAATCCACTGACTTTCCTGACCAATATCCTTACTGTTTTACCGCCACCAGAAAACCCCCAGACACCAGACAAGCCTTTAGCGGTCGCTATGGAAACGAAATATTCCACTGCATTTTATGGGTGAAGGAAAGGGCTTTATTTCATTTGGCGCAGATAGAACCTGCGAAAATCTCATTTCGCTTTGTACTTTGTTCGAAAACGAATTCCTCGCCTAATGGATGTGTGCTTAGGTTGCCAAATGTTGCGGATGATTTTATATCTGTAACCCTCCATTCATCGACTCGTTTATTTGAGACAACCCTGCTCAGGGTTTTTCTCCTGGCGGTAGGACAGTATGCCATTCCAGGAGGCGGTTACAGATATAGATTACACAACAGTTCTTTTTTGTTGTTGTTGTCGCTTAAAGACAGGTAATACATAAGTAGAAAGAATATGGCGCCCTTCTAGGAGGACGCCATTTTTTTTGTCTTGACCGAATTGGATCATCAATTTTTCTAGTCCATCTACTGATGGCAATTTTAGTTAATTTTTAAGCAGATTGAAACGAATTTTGGAATAAATATTTTTTGAATTAGGGGATAACAGTCTTTGTTGCTAAAAATCCCTAAATCTCGCATCTCTCAGAGATACAATTCAAGAATCAAGAATACACAAGTAAAAACGAAAGCATTTACCACATCTTTATTGACACCTAATGAATGTCACGGGGCCTGCGCATAAAACTGCTAAATGAACTTTTCACAGACATATTGGCAATATAGTTAATCCTATTTTAATACTCGACAGAACTTTTAATTTATTTTCAAACATGCTTTTGATTGAAAATAGTTGTAAGCTAAGTATTGTGTGAATTCGTGTGCCATTTTGATCACATTTTAAGATACATTTATTCGATTTAAAGCATTATAAGAAATTACTTTTCTAACTTTCTGTTAAATAATAATCGCTTAAAAATTATTCTGCTAAATTAGATTGAATTTTGTTTGTACCATTTATCTTATTAAATAGTTAGTATTTTCTCTCATTAGTTAAGTAAATACTGCGTAAGAGTTGTTAAATGTTTCCATCTAAATTTATCTATAATCTCAAATAAATATCTCTCTATATAAACCTTGAAAACACGAGACTATTTCAAAGCGGAAATAAAATTTATACTTTGCCGACAGGTTGTCTTCGCTAACATTTTTCTATAATAGATAGCATTTCCTTTTTTTACTTCAAAAGCGTCTTACTCTTGTAATGATGACACCATCTTAGCTCAGTAAGAAGGATGTCTAAGAAATTGAACTGCTCAACACCAAATTCATAGGCAGCCTCTTTTTCAGAATAAAATAGTTTTATTTCTTCAACTTTTATCGCTCAATTCAAAATAAAACAGTTTATTCAAGGCAGTTTACATGCTTCTGGAGAACGTGAACATTTGAGGATAGGAGGTTTTAGGTAGTGTAATATATTTCAAGCTAAAATGGGCTTGAAAAAACTGTTTAGTTGTCCATAAAAAGAAAGTAGGGGATATTTATTCTTGAATTGAATATTGTATAGGAATACTTAAAAAAATAAAAACACTCCTCGACGAAGGTAATTTGAAGACACAAGAGAAACAAAAATTCACAAAATTAATCCCAGGTTAATTTTGTTTCGGTAGCAACGAATCTTTTCTCTTCCCTTTTAAACACTTTTACTTAACTTGACTTGTTTCATATTTGTATATGATGGAATTTTGTAAGCAGATTTTCTCTTACTTCCTGATATGCTAGAGCTTTGAAGTTCTGCACAGTTGTGTGTCATAGGTGACAATAAAATATTTTAATATTTTCGGGACTCAATTATCAATTTATCGCTGGATTTTGTTTATTTTTACTCAATAAGTGAAATACGAAAATTGCAAGTTTCCTTAATAATTATAATGATGAATTATGGGTATTAACCCTCTGATTCTTATGGGCATTGAAATAAAGGGTCCTCAAAATATGGGAACGTCCGAGATCCTCTATCAAAGATAAGTAAAATTCACTTTCCCCCTCAAAAACCACAATGACAGCTGGCATTGTCCGAATTGCAAGAAAACTCCCTTCTTCCCCAAATTCATCTGGGCGAGCCACTCTGACGAAGAAAGGACGCGCCTCGAGTGTGAAATCAATCACACTTAACGAAAGGGGGTGGAAATTTCAGAGTGACATTCGGACGTTTCGGACGGCTATCGTCTTTTGCTTGAAGGCACGCATGGGACGGTCCCATATTGATAGAGTTAAAGGCTGTAAATTAGAAAATAATATAAAACAAGCTTTTAAAAGGCACGTTTTAGTGGGCTAAAATGTTGAAAATAATTTTTTGATAAAAAATCTGTATGCCAAAGGCAGAATATTAAAAGCGTCAGAATAAAGAAATTAATATACGATAAAGGGAGATACGATCGAGAATATGATAAAAAAATTAAGCCACATTAATATCAAAATTCTTACAATATCATACTTTGACTAGGCCAACCAATTACTTATTAATTTTAATTTACTTATAGTATTTTTACTTTGACCTACAGAGTTTTTATGAAAAATGAATTTTACATTTTAGTTCATAACGAAAACGTATTTTAATTATTTTATTTTCAAAATTCGTTTCGGGTGTACAGTGTTGTCATAAACTATTGGTGCCATTTCAAAAATTATTAAAAAAAACGCTATAATGTAGCAACATTTTTTTTAATTAAGGGAGTAGATCATTTGTTTTCCAGACAGATTCAGGTAACGCGTCTTTAAGGCGCACAAAATCTGATGCAGCGGGAGATTTCGATTCAAGTGTAAAAATGGCTAAAAAATGGCCATGCAGCAGAAGGCACGTCTCTGGTTTCATAAAAACAAATAAATTGTAACAGTTCAAAGTGTTTTTATCATTTAGAGTATCGAAATTGTCAATCTACAAATAAGAGCTCCATCAACCGTTGCTATGAGTATGTAGATGACGAAGAGCACTTTGAACACCGAAAATAAAGGTATATTGTGATAACTAATTGTTTTTTCTCGTTTTAACCCGTTTAGAGACGTCACAGTTTTGGAAATCGAGAACAAACAAATGTGCACTTTAAACATTCCTTTCTTCGTATTAATGTATACAAGGAAACTTTTTGTACTAAATCGAAGACGCTCTACAATTTTGTAATTGACCTTTTCCCATATATTGTACTGTTTTCGAGATAGGACTGCTAATTCCAAAATTAACCGATAGATGACGTTGTAAGTTGTCTCATCGAGTAGCGCATAGCCTTTCTTCTATACTTAGACACCAACTTTATGGCCTAAGCTGTCATCGTTTGGAAGGTAAGGGGGGTGTAACGGATATAAGTGGGAACATTGTGTATGGCAAACTTAAGCAGTCAGGTTTAGTTAGCAGGAGTAAAATTTGCAACAGCAGTGGCGTAGAGATTCGGGGTCAAGGGGGTACAGATGCCAAGGACTGCAGTTTAACGGGGCGCGATGGAGTCAAAAGATAATTGGGTTTATGCCATTTTTAAACCAAAATATGATGAGGGTGGGTGCGTAAAAATAATACCATATCCCTGACAACTGGATAAAAAGCATCATCGTATTTTCCAGGTATATATATATATATATATTACTGTTTTTGAGTTTTTATTTTGTGTTTATATGTTGGTTTTGATATATATATATATATATATATATATAATATGGAGATAATGTACCAAATACAAAAGCTCCTCCAATCTGGCCAAAGCCGTACGGAATTTTATAAACGTAGCCCCCAGTCAAGTACCACTGAAATGTTCGTGTAGGTCTGAGTTTTCACCGCCACTCCATAACAAATATTACCAGGAGCTCGCAAAAATACAACCACACAACAACCATCCAACCAGCTTGTTCAGGTATATATATATTAATGATGTTCTATATAGTATTTATAACCTAATTTAGTAATAATATTTTTACTTTAAATGCGGAACTGTATTTCGTATATCTCATGTCATTACAATTGCTATGACTATGAATTGGTAAGCATTTACTTATATTTTCTCGTTTGTTATCATTGAAATAGTTTGGAGATTTACTCCTATACCTTTTGTTTTTTCCAACAATTGGCTTTCGCAGAGGGTTGGCGCCTTTAAAATTCGAATTAATGCGACATATCAGTTCCCAAGGCTGATAAGCCTTTTATTGTTGGAATTTCAATTCTGGGTCGTCTTTTTCATAGTAATAATAATCTAACTAGTAATTATACATTAGCTTATAATCTATCTTTATGTATTTCATTGTATGGTTATTAATAAGGTAACATTATTTTATTTTTAATTTTAATTACTAGTTTAATAAATGTTTATAATATAAATGTTACTGAAGATTTGATTGTTTGGGAAATATTTAACTGTATATAAAACATAATCAGGTATATATATAAAATATAATATAATAATAATATATAATATACGTGTATGTAACTTACTCTCTCTAGATCATGCGCTTACTCGCTGTAGGTCATACGCCTACTCGCTCTAGGTCATGATTAAAAAAAACTTGAATACGTGTATGACATTTTTTGAAATCAATTATGACGAGGGGGCGAAATATTTCCGTAATCAACGTTTACGTAAGTTAAGACATTGATGATTATTAGGTGGGGTTGAAAAAAATCATATTACGACCGGGGCGCCACTTACTCTCGATACGCCACTGATCAACAGGGTAATCATGGGCGGAGGTGGCCCTCTACGGGGGTTGCAATCCGCAAAAATGCAATCTAAGATCATGCACATTTAAAACTGAAATGAATTTTTAAAAAAAATTCACAATTGATCTCTATGGCATAAAAGAATAAATATTTTTTTAAAGCGTTTTGTGTTCTGGATATTATCTGCTTGATATAGCGGAAAGTGAGGTAAAACCGTGTGACCATTCGAAGGCCTGTTGGAGCTAAAATATTCGATATAGAGCTTTCAATTAAAATATTCTTTGTTTATCGGAGTACAATATATCTTTCCAGAAAAGTCACAGATTCATTAATTTTTTACCTTTCTTATAAAAAAAGTCAAACTACCCGGTATTACCCCACTAATGGGTAAAACAGGGTACACAGGTTAAGGTTATAGGAAATTAGTAAAACTCGATTTTCAGTAGAAAAGTTGCAATCATTTTTATTTTATACGAAAATTTAAGAATATTATTTACAAAATTCACATGTAAAGCAGTTATCTTCTTTCTTCGCGCCACTGCAGCTTTCATGGGCACAGCTAAGACGGTTTTTACATTGGATTAACCCTTCTTCTTTATTTAAATTAGAAAATATATCATTAAAATATAAACAATCGACATTTGATGTGTTTTTATGGTCTTAATCGGAGGAATCATCAATACCGATTGTCCCGGTCTTTCGCACTTGGAATATCCGGTTTTACAAGCAATTGGTTGCACAAAATATTGTAGAGAGTTAATAGCTGGGTGAATTTATTTCAGTATAGATGATGTGATAGGGTCAATTCCTACTACAACAGCAAGTATAAACAGTCTGACTGAAAATGCTGTTGTAGAGCCGAAATTGTTTGAAGGTCAGACTTGTCTTTGGGACCGGAGGGTTCCACTTTCGATACCCGATAGCAGAGAAGGGTCACTGTTTATGTCCGCTTGGTGCACGTTAAATCCAACGTCGAGGGTCAACTATACGCCTGGTGTGGCGGGAAAGTTTGGAGAAGGTGTGTGGACTCTGGTGACGTTTTCATAATGTGACTACAGTTCAAAACTACTAGATCCGCCTCAAAATAATATTCGCATTGCATCAAACTACTGCTTTAATGAAACTAAACTAACCCTTCTTCTTTATTTAAATTAGAATATATATCACTAAAATAAAAACAATCGACATTTGATGTGTTTTTATGATCTTAATCGGAGGAATCATAAATACTGATTGTCCCGGTCTCGCGCACTTGGAATATCCGGTTTTACAAATAATTGGTTGCACAAAATATTGTAGAGATTTAACAGCTGGGTGAATTTCTTTCAGCATAGATGTTGTGAGAGGGTCAATTCTTACTACAACAGCAAGTATAAACAGTCTGACTGAAAATGCTGTTCTAGAACCGAAATTGTCTGAAGGTAAGACTTGTCTTTGGGACCGGAGGGTTTCACTTTCGAAACCCGATACCAGCGATGGGTCAATGTTTATGTCCGCTTGGTGCACGTTAAATCCAACGTCTAGGGCCAACTATACGCCTGGTGTGGCGGGGAAGTTTGGAGAAGGTGTGTGGACCCTAGTGACGTTTCCATAATGTGACTACAGTTCAAAACTACTAGATACGTCTCAAAATAATATTCGCATTGCATCAAACTACTATGGTAATGTAACTCAACTTCTTGTAGACTAAGCAAAGCTTTTCTCCCGACAGATGGATGTTAAATAAATAAAAAAGAAATGCAAGAAAGAAAATGTGTTTTTGAAGACAAAAATAATTACTGATATGAAAAATAAAATATGAATATTCTATTTAGATATCGTCTTAAAGAGAAAGTATGTACCGAAAAATGCTCTTTCAGAAATGAGTTCATGACTTAATTTAATATATGATCACTTCAAGCTGTTTCATTGTTATGAGATTAGTGTTATTTATGTGGTCAACTTTATGATTTAAAAGCCCATCAAATAGTATTTAATATTTTGCTTTTGAATTTATTTTTCGTAGTCAAATAATTCATAAAAACATTATTTTGAAGACAAATAATTCACACTCATCATGAAAAACGTCGCGTTTTCACTTCAGCAATTAAGCATAAAGGCCATGAAAACATTTTCTTAAAGTGGTAGAAATTTATGATTCCGTCCCTTCTCTCTATTTTGAAATAATCGAAATGCAAAACGCTTTGGTTATATAAATGGTTCTTAAAAATTCACCGTCTCTTCGAATTAATATGTTGTTTAAGTAACATTGTCCCAATGTTCTTTAACAAAAATATCTTATTTATTTTGAAGACTTTTGCCTTTTATTTCTCAGTGTAATTTGCTTTTCTTAAGTGACATTGTTTAGCAAATTGAAAAAGAGAAAGAAAATAATTCAAATGCAAATAAAATGATTTAAATCGCTCTGTTGCGGTTTTTCGTTGGGAATTTCAATCTTTATTCGGGAAACTGAAGTGGAAAACATTGAATGGTATTTTATGAGCAGCAGAGAAAATTTTATTTTCCATACAATCAGAAATTCATTGAAGATTTATTCAAATCTTTATAGCTTTAAAAAATTATTTTTCTAAATTCTTACAATGCCATTGCATTTATTCTCAGTTCAATATATAGCAATTTATTCATTTCTACATTTTTTTCGAAAATGACACTTTAAAAGTGAAATTACCTTGAGTGCACGAATACCCTCGATTATTATATAAAGTAATTTCTTATATGTAGTTCTTTGGAAGATTGGAAAGTCATACATGTTTATGAAATTCTTTATACTTTTATTTTAACTCCTTCTGTTGTCTAGGATTATTTATGGATAATGCAGTTTGAATGAATTTAAATAATTGCAGGAGAACAAAGCTAATTTTTATAAATGTTGATGAAAATGAAATTTTCTCTGCTTTCAAATGTCTTTTTGAAGCTTAAATTTGATTTTAACTCTCAGTACTTATCAGAACTACTTTACTTTTCTGGCTCAATTTCTTTTATATAATCACTGTGACAATACATCTCTATTACTTCTTTTATTAGTTATTGAATATGCTTTGGAAGTTGGAATTCCAACATCAACATTTCATCTATTTTTGTGCTTTAAATAATTACAGTTCCTCTACTAAAATAAAAGAAAACTTTTTATTTCCATGCAATAATTCAATAAAATCTGAGATATTTTCAGGTATCCTTTGCTATTTTTTAAAAGTATTTTCCACTACATATACAGAATTCCAAAGGATCTCTTCCAAAAAATATTTAAGTTATAAAGCATGTTCTTATTAAAATCATTGTTTACTCGAATTAATATTTTATGTGAATTTCAGATAAATATTAAATCTCGTCTTAAAAACCATTTCATTCTTTTAAGCGCGCTATTTCGATATTTGGCTCCGTGATTTCTTTTAGATCATTTGTTTTCCAAAAAATATATTTATACTGCATGTTTTATTTCAACTGTAAAAATATAAAATAATTAAATAAAAAAAAACTGAATGGAAAGAATTGAAAGAAGTAATGTATTTCTGCTAATGTTTATACTTAAAAAAATTAAATATAAAGGGGAAAATCAAAGATGGAAAAATAAAACCACGTTCTAGATTTACTAGTGGCATTTTTTCCTTCTGCAAACTACTTTATTAATTCAGAGAGTCGCAGCATTTAATTCAGTAAATCGAATTGAAAAGATACAATCGTTCTAATTTGATTAACACTCAATTAATCCTTAGAATTCTTTCTTTTTCTTGATTTATCCGCAACGAGTTCAGCATCTTAAATTCAGTATTAGAATAAATGATTTTAAGTACTCTGTCCATTGCACATTCAACAGGTAATGATTGAGACTGATTTTCGAAATAAATGAAATTCCTAACATCTGCACTAATGCAAACCTTTGTTCAAGGATTTAAAATATTC